>SDVV010042461.1:0-10340 GCA_016164225.1 Gammarus roeselii | reverse complement strand
CAGTCAAACCTTCAGTCGGAGAGTGGGGAACGAAGTTCACCAACAGAAAAGACCAAGTGTTCATCAACTGCTTGTGCACGGGACACACGTGGATAACTCACAACCACCTGATGGATGTCGACATAGGACAAAACGCACCACCTTGCCCCTGTTGCCACCAAGTGGCTATCAGCGTGAAACACTTACTGATGGATTGCAACGCACTCGCGGCAGCCCGACGAGCGTTCCTAGACCCCCCCTGCAACCTACAAAGCCTACTCACGGACCCAACCTACCGTAAAAAGCTTATCGCTTTCGGAAAGCACACCAGACTATACGAAGCTGTCTAAACCTCTGACACCAGTGCGAATGAGGTGGTCCCTCCACCTCATTACGCACAGAAACAACTACTCATTTTACGAAGATACGCATTAACTCTATACTCTCTCATACGCGCTAATACGCGAATATGCCACAATTAAAATATGTACTGACTTCATCTTGACAAAGCTAATATTTTCGCACGCGAGGCCGTGCGGACTTACCTAAATCAACGACGGTCGCGCCCTACGGGGGAGCCTATTATGACTCACGTTGAGGCTCTGGTGGAAATGAGGCCCAAATAAATCAATCAATCAATATGTGTGTCCTGCTCGTCTAAAATTTCAATTTTTAATGTACATCCTGTTATGACTTGTCTGCCATAAACGGGTAGATCATTCAAAATTCTGCAAGGTCAAGTTAAGTGTATCAACTGTTGCTACTGCTATTCCTCCAATGTTTTTAAATTTAATTATTATCATTGTTATTATCATTAATAATATTATTCTTATTATTATTAATGAAGCAGAGCACTCGGGACTTAAGAGCACCTGGTTTGTTTATTTTTTTCGTGCTTCAAACAGATGAAGTTTACCTTTAGTGTAGCCTCTCTCCAAGGACCTTAGAGAGCTGGGCGCCCAGGCCTCAAAGTGGGACAGGTTTGTACACATTTAGAACAGTAAGAGGTTACCTTTAGTAGAGCGTAATGTGTGCAAGAAAGGAGCAGCCTTCAGGGAAGCATCCTTAGTGCCACTCTTTTCATCCCTAAAATCGACCTGCTAGCAAACATTCTTCCTTGAGACAGAAGACTGCTTTCGTCACTATATGTGGACAACTTCTAAATAAGCCTAAGACACCCTAGCCTTTAAAAAATTCAAAATGAACTCCACAATTGTCTAAGCCAACCCCAATGCTCACCCTCTAATACTGAAAGCATGCATTTCACTCTCATTCTCGGCCTACACATGAATACAGCCCTAATGCTGCACAACACATGTCTTGTATACCAAGAATCCATAAATTCCTGGGGCTTGTGTTGAACCCTAAACTCACAAGGCAACCTCACATCACAGCGCTGGAGGCCTGCTGGAGAAGGTCATCAGAATGGGACTAACTCTCTCAGTAACATCCTTAGAATTTAATGCCCATATGGACACTGGCATGACGTTGTTCGGAACAATAATATGCTTGCGTATCATCTATGAAGCTGTTGTTTACAGTTCAGCAGCCAAAATCACTCCCGAACCCGTCTCGATTCTCCCCAACAATGCTATGCGCATTACAACTGACACGTTCTGTTCCACTCTCATCGAACCTTTGAACATGCTAGCTAACGAGCTTTCACTTCCACTTTGGCGAGATATACTCTCACTACAATAACCCACCACCAGTCAATCTAGACCTGCAAGTAATCCCTAAAGCAACTACCCCAACCAAGACGTACCAAAAGGAATTCCTATGACTATTTGGGAAAGAATATTTAGAGCGCCGCCATATATATATACTGACTGCTCCAAAACCGCGGACGCCGTGGAAGCCGCCTCTGTGTGCGGGGCCATCCCACTCGCCACCACCCTCCCACAAGAGGCCTCCGTGTTCTCTGCGGAGCTCCACGCACTCGAACTAGCAATCTCTATTAAAAAAACTGATTGCTTGCCCAAATACATTGTATTCTCAGACAGTCTGAGTGTCTTTACCCTGCTTTATAAACAACCCGTTCTATGTAAAATGCAGCACGATCTCTTTGTGATGTCCGAGACGGGTCAGGCAGTCGAATTCTGCTGGAATGAACTTGGGGACTCGCTTGCTAAACTGGCATCTACTCACCAAGCTACCCTATCATCAATTCCCAAATAACATCCCGATGGGATGAAATGTGTCAACTGAGTGGACAAAAAATGCTTTGAGTCAAACCCTCAGTCAAAGAATGGGAAACAAAGTTCACCAACAGTAAAGACCAAGTGTTCATCAACCCTTTGTGCACAGGACACACGTGGATAACTCACAACCACCTGATGGATGTCGACATGGGACCAAATGCGCCACCTTGCCCTTGTTGCCATCTAGTGGCTATCAGTGTGAAACACTCACTGATTGATTGCAACGCACTCGCAGCAGCCCGACGAGCTTTCTTAAATCCCCCGTGCAACCTATAAAACCTACTCACTGACCCATCATACCGGAAAAAACTCATCACTTTCGGAAAACACGCCTGACTCTACGAAGTTGTCTAAACCCCAAACACCTGTGCAAGTGAGGTGGTCTCTCCACCCCATTGCGCGCCAAGATAACAATACATTTACTTGGATATGCGTTTACTCTTTACTTTCTTGTATGAGCTAGTACACGAATATGCCACCATTGAAATATGTACTTTATTTCACCTCGACAAGATTAATCTTTTTGCATGCAAGGCTGTGCAAACTTACCTGAATCAGTGACGGTCTTGCCCTACGTGGGAGCCTATTATGACTAAAGTTGAGGCTCCTGTGGAAATGATGCTCAGATCAAAATCACTACAATAATTTATCAAGACCAGGAGCCTAATTTACAACCCATCACTTGATCACATTGCCACCATTTTCAATGGTCACCATTATCCCCAACTCTGCACTATGAATGCCCCAATCTACGTAAAATTCAGCACAATCTCTGAACAATGTCAGAGACAAGCTAAGCAGTCAAATTTGCTAGATTCATGGTCATGTGGGTATAAAGGGATATGAGCTTGCAAATTCCCTTGCTGAACTGATGTCTAGTTATAAAAAATGATTTGTCACCACACATTCCGAAGACTGTTTCCCTATCATCTCTGGGGTGTTTAGATGACTATTCATTTTATAGATCATTAACACTTTATTATAGTATTTCTTATTTTGCTCTATTATTTATCTGTGCCCTTTTTTCTTGGTGATCAATTTTGGATTAGTTATATAATTATGTAACGTTAGACTCCCGCAGGGGCCCTATGTGGACTATGCGATGTGTTAGTCTAGTCCCACCTACAATGGGAGAATTTGCGCTTTCCCGGGCGCCTTATAAATGTCCGAGCACAGCTAGACGCTATGATGGCTAAATGGTGAAATAATGTTGATCTTAGAGAGTGAAAGTCTTGAATGGCACTGTGCGTAGAGGGGACGAGGCGAGTGGAGGCAGTTTGAGGCGAGTATAGACGAGTCGACTAGCGAGGCGACGAGTTGAGACGAACGGAGGCTGGTTGAGACTAGGTGACATGGGAAGGGGAGGTACTCGTGGGACCCGCCGGACTCGGGGGAGCCGGGGGCTTCTGGAACCTGGGGTACTTGGAAGGCCAGGAGGATTTTGGGGGACCCACTTGGACCCTTCCGGGGCCCTTTATGACACCTTTGAGACCCTTTGGAAGCCCCCTGAGAAACTTGGGGACCCGTTTGAGGCCCCTCTGAACCCTAGGACCCCTGCTTTCCTCTCCCCACGCTGTAAAACCCATTTGTGTAATGCTTCAGTAAAACAATTAACCATTACAGTCTGTGCATTACTGGTGCAGAAGGCAAGGGTCGCGTCGAGGCTGGTCGAGTTGCGTCGAGATCAGTCAAAAAATGTTGAGGCAAGTCGATTTGGTTGCGACGAGCCAAGACTGCCCGAAATGATTCGAGACAAGCTGAGATGAGCTGAGACGAGGGGTCTCGAGGGACCCGGGGAGCTCGTGAAAACCCGGGCGACTTGAGTTTCCCTCCGGGATTTGTCGGGCTTCATTGAGAGATTAGGGCCCCCCCCCCTACCCTATCCCTTAAACAATGAGTGTGAAATCAATAATCCGAGCAGTTTTTCTGCTCGCCTTTACTGCCTTCACAATCCACAATTTTGTTATGTATAATATATAATGCTGGTGAATTTGTGCGGGAGTTTCTATTTGTGATTTTGTTCATAGGTGTTTTTTCTTCAGTCGTGCTCGCTCGCGCGTGCACGGACCATATGTAGTTTTTGGGGTTGACCTGGACTGCGTTGCTATAAACCCTGTGACGCGTTATGGTTGAAGTTGATCTAATCCATGAAGCTAGAGACCGTGTACCAATTTCGACGATACTATCTGCGCACTGGCGCGCGTGCATAATACTCTTGGAGTTCTGAGTGGTTGGAGGCGTGTATTCGTTTCGTCTGAGTCTTAATCTTACCTGAATAACTAAATTGTGCCTCTACTTAACTAGACCACGTAGCTGTAAACATTATGTTGCGTTTCTTCTGGAACTGACTTTGTCAGTGTAGCCATAAACCTTGTACCAGTCTCAACGATGATACCTGTACGCACTAGCGTGCGTACATATTTCTCTTGAAGTTCTAAATGATTGGAAGTGGAGGTCCGTTTCGTCTAAGCGTTTTTTCCTATGCGCACCAGCATGCGTCTGACATTACTAAAATTTTCACCTTTTTCTAATTTTAAAAGTGTTTTTCTTCCTTGCACACTGAGGCGTGCAAGCCTACTGAAATCCATCATCATCGAGCCCTACGAGGGAGCCTGTTATGACTCGCGTTGAGGCTCTGGTGGAACTGAGAATCAAACCAAACCTTAATATCAACTCCCATATAACATCCCGATGGAATAATGTGTGGCAACAATACAAAAAAAAATCTGTTCAGGTAAACCCTTGGTTGAAGAATGGAAAACCAAGTTCCCCAACCAGAAGCCAAGTTTTTATCAATCACTTTTGCATGGGACACACATGGATAACCCACAACCACTTAATGGATATAGATGAAAGACTAGTCAAGCCATGGTCCCTGTTACCTCCAGGTGGTAAAACACTTGCTATATTGGTCTGACAAGCCTTCTCTAATCACGCACCTAACCTATTGGAATGAGCTAATCGTTTTCAGAAAACATACCACACTACAATGCAGTGTAAAACCCAAGTCCTGGTGCAGGCAAGGTGGTCTTTCCCCCCATAAATCACAGAGATGATAATCCCTTTATCTAGCTGCATTTAAACTTTTCATTCCTGTGCACACCACAATTGAAAATTCAAAATTAATAATTTATGATGAAGACACTGTTTTTACATGCAAAGGAGTGCAAACTTACCAGAATTGATGATCTCTGTGCTCTACAGGAGAGCTTGCAATGACTTGTGTTGAGACTCCAGTGGAGATAAGCCCCTAAACTTGATATTTAAAGCCTCTTGCCCCTGAATCCTTATAGAAGCTTTGAGCCCAGGATATAAGAAAGCATGGTTTGTTCACTATGTGTTTGGAACAGTACGAGGTTACCTATAGTGAAGCCTTTGCCCTGAAATTTGTTAGGAAGCTTGGGGTCAGGCCTGAAAGTGGCCTGTTTTCTTCTGCGTTTTTCCTAACAGGAGGACCTGATTTGTCAACTTTGCATTTGGAACAGTAAGAGGTTACCTGTAGTTAAGCCTTTGCTCTGAGATCCTTAAGGGAACTGGAAGCCCAGACTCTAAGGATGGGCTTGGATCCTAAGGATAGTTTTGTTATCAGTGTTTTTGTTTGCGTTTCTTTTGCTTTCTTTTTTGTTACTAAACAAATAGTTTTTATAAAGATCGAAACAAGTGTTTTGTATGTGCTAAGAATAAGTGTAGTACAAAATCTTGACAAGAGCTGGAGGTGTTACCTCCGTGGCTTATCGTGGCAGAGCGATTCAAACAATTGAGAGAGGGCTATTTATATACTCTTGGCAGCCAACAGCAATTGTGTGTCATGGCAGATCAAAGAGCGGCTTCTAAGTTGAATTGGTTCACACCGGTTTTTGGGTGCTAAGTCATGAACTAAGGTCGATGTCCCCATCTCCCCATCCTCCCAAACAAGTTTTTACATACTTGGCAGCCCTTGCAACAAACAAGATGGGTACCAATTGCTACCCATCAGGTCCACTCGGCTAATGCAGCTTAATATTTTTCGATTCAACTTGTCTACTGTCATCAATAATACATTACATTGCAATAATATTACTGCTCTTTCCACAAGCACAGTTTATTTATGCATAAAAATAATTCAAATTTAATTTAAAGCTTGAATAATTTTTATCTGATTGAAAGTAAAACAGACCTCTTTCCTCCCCAACTCCGATGGAGCTTGGGTGACATTGCGTATGGCACCCTATTGGCTGCGCGTACTATCGTGTACTCCTCATCAGGAGCCATGGAAGATAACTTGTCAAACTTTGTCAATAGAATTATATTCGTTTACCTCGCTTGTTTTCCCACTATGTTGTGGTTGGAAAGACATTACAACTGAACATTGTTTGAAACCAAACAATACTGTTTGGTTTTCAACAACTTCACTGATTTGCTCTATAGGGACACAAAAAAGAATATGATGATGTTCACTGTTCTGTTGATGTGATGCTGACCAAAGAGACCACTTATCCTGTTGGCTACATCTACTAATGAGCTTTGGGTTTCAAATAATGTGTTTATTAATACTCAACCAACACACCACTTTATTATTGACAGGAATTATACAGGTTTTTATGATGAGCAGTTATTGGCTTTTGGGATTTATTTCTGGAAACTTTGTCTGCAATAAAATATTCATTGCACTAGTCAAAATATGAAGTACCAAGGTAGATATTGTAGCTGACTTCGACTTTCATATTGTATATATTCCTAACAATAACTAGGTAGCCACTCAATACTGTTAGCATGGTCCTGTGGGAAATCATGCCAAAATAGGAATGTTGAGAATTAATATAGAGATATTCTTCATGTATAGTAAACGCTCTAAACTATGTTTGTCTATTGATATGTTATTTTCTCTGTTGTTGTTCAGGACTACAACTCTTGGAATGTGGAAAAGGAGGTTTATGGATTACCCCAACTGCGACACCCGAACATTCTTGAGTTCATGGGGGTGGAAAAGCACGGTGATAACTTGCACGCTGAATACTGGCTAATATCCGCCTACCACTATCGTGGTTCTCTGTCAGATTATCTCAAGGTTAGTACTTTTTCAAACAGCCTATTATTATTTTTATAACTTTCCATAGTATGACTGAAATTGATGGGCTAGGTATGAATCATAGCTACCCACTTACACTGAGCGTAAGATGGTCAATGAAGGCTTGTCTACTGGAAATTAAATTGAATTTACTCATCCACCAAGTTTTCCATTTCATTTTTTCTGTTATGTAGCAATATGTCTTGTTGCAGGCCAATTTGGTGTCGTGGACAGAACTACTACACATCGCGCACTCGATGGCACGAGGTCTGTGCTTCCTACACGAGGAACAGGCTGCCAATGCAGTGGAGGCTGCTAAACCCATTATTGCTCACAGAGACTTTAAAAGCAAGAATGTCCTTCTGAAGGCCGATCTCACAGCATGTGTTGCTGACTTTGGTCTTGCCATTGTGTTTTATCAGGGACAATCCCCTGGCGAAACGCACGGACAGGTTTGTGACGTTAAACACACGTTAACTGAATGAACATTTAATGCTTATGTAAATTCAATTAAAGTTACTCATTGTTCTACGTTGACAGATTGATGTTGACCACTTGCATATTCCTAAAAAACAGTATACAGCTACATCTGAGTTGCTGTATTGATTTTTTTCGTCTCAATATCTTCAGACATTTTAGCTGATGCTTTTGCCGTGTGCAACAGGTGGGCACCAGACGGTACATGGCGCCCGAAGTACTGGAAGGTGCCATTAGCTTTCAAGCGGACGCGTTCCTACGCATTGACATGTATGCTATGGGACTAGTGCTTTGGGAGCTGCTCTCACGCTGCACTGCCCAGCAATTCCCAATCGGTAGCTACAAATTGCCCTTCGAGGAGGAGGTTGGCTACCATCCCACTCTCGACGACATGCAGGAGTGTGTGGTGGTGCAGAAATGTCGGCCAGCCATCAAAAAGCAGTGGCTCAGACACATGGTAATTAATGGTTTAATTAGATCTCTAAACCAAGTATGAGTGCTTTCTTCATGGCTTGTTTGCAATTGTCCAGCATGATCTCATTAGATAGCAGCAGTTTTGGCAGTAGCCATTGTTATTTAATTGGTTCAGCGTAGATTATTTGTATTAACGAGAGAAACATTTTGTTTATCACATTTTTCAATTGTCTCAGAGTGTCTATGTGTTTGCAGGGCATGGAGTTGGTAGTGTCGACCATGGAAGAGTGTTGGGATCACGACTCGGAGGCCCGTCTGACAGCGGCTTGTGTGATGGAGCGCCTCTCCAGCCCTCACCTGCAACAGGCGGTAGAAGAGGATTTCAGCCCCGAGCAGCAACAGCACGTCAGCATCAACAACAGCGTTGCTCGCAATGCCCAACCGTCGGCTGGCACAATGCGAAGTGCGCCGCATCACAGCTTCTCAAGCTCATCGCCGGCCTCTAGTGACGTGAGTGATGCGAGGCAGCACCACACATCCAATATACAGTCGTTGTTGCCTCCAAGCTCATGTGGGATAGTAACAAGTTGTCAACAGAGTGACCCACCCAATGCGGTTTATCCAGCTGCTGTGAACTATGCTTGTGCAGGCAACGTTAATATCTCTCGCGTTCCTCCTCATCTTGGCAACGGCATAATGCCGCAAGGTAACAACCACACTAATTATTTACCCAGCATCAATGTCAGTAAGATGGCGCCAATGCGTTATGCTAACGGGTATATTGGTAGGAGTCACCTGCACAACAGTACAAGTCCTTTTACGCAGTTCAGCAGTAGCGGCAGCAGAGGTAGCAGCAGCAGCAGCGGAGGCGGATACATCAGCCACCATAGCGCCTTATCCAATCAAATTCCTCGGCCAGTGGCTTCTTCCAAACAAATAATGCTACCCTCAGTTAATGTTCCAATACCAAATTCCCCTATGTCCGTTTCCGCCTCTAGATTGCCTCCTCTTGGTCTGCCTCCTCCTTTACCCGCCTTGAGCGTGCCCATGGCTCGCAAGGAAGAACAGCACCCGATGCTTCATCCGACCGAACCTAATCTGCTACCCAACATGTCGCTACAGCCGTCGTTAATGCCCGAAAACCCCTATCAGAATCATGCTCCTGTGTAACTTTTGAGGATAGCCTGCTGCACACTATCTTATCGTAATAATATAGAATGATTCGTCTAGCTTGTGCTCAGCTTTCTTGTTTTCCGTTTCACACCTAGACTCGAGTTTATGCGCTTAGTATATAGCTAACTCTTTCCCCTCTCAATTGAATTTGAGACAATGAACAGCCAAAACATTTGCTTCTCCTTTTGACATTGATCTCACCGTCGAGTTGTGGCTAGCACTGCCTGTGTGAACCCTTTGAAATGTTTGCTAACTTTCTATGATATAAATTTGCAGTGACCATGCTGCAACAGTTCCGTTGTGAGAGCTCAACCGAGCCGATAGTATCCGTGCAGTGAACATACTGTGACTGTTCCCATTTGCGACATATTTGCGATCATATTATATTTCCCGTGACCATACTGTGAAGGTTCATTTGTTGTGCATATTCGAGTTAAAAGTATATTTTGATCATTTATAGATAACAGTGTGACGGTACCAACTTTGGTGGATGTTTCGGCAAACACCTTTCTGTGGACATCAGACTTTTCAACAGTGCTTTAGCTGCCCATTCAGGTGATGTAGAGTGCGTGGAAACCTGTTGACTGTTGAAGTCGGCGTTTTACTTCATATGCGCGTGGCTGGACAATATCTGCCATATAGGCCAGCAGATGACTGCAATGTCGCTTCGGACCTATTCAACCTCTCCATTTTGCTGACAATGACAGCGCTCGTGACGGTGCAGCGTCGTCTGATATGAACTTTTTTCCCATCTCAACGATATTGGTGTTGAGTTCTTTCTTTCGTCTCATTTCAATTATTGTACTCACCAAGAAATTAATGCTACCGGCCTAATTAAAGAGATGAAACGCACCCTCAAACTGCCAAATGTCACCAACTTGGAGTTCTACTAAAGCGCATCTAGAGTAAGCGATTTCTGCATTTCACGGTGTTATTTTAATTGTGAGTGTCGATAGTAGATACAGAAGTGAGTTTGGCAGCATTCGAACACCGGCTAAGCAATTAGCATAAGATCGATATACTATAGCTGTAATGCTACTCTCTTTGGT
>SDVV010042460.1:0-10340 GCA_016164225.1 Gammarus roeselii | reverse complement strand
TCACGGCCTACGCATCTTCTACCGTTAACTGGCCACATGACAGCGGACTACATACACCCACAGCCAACTGACACCGTGCACAACGCCCGTCACCTTGCGCAACCCCTCTACCCTGCCCAAACGACCAGCTTACCTCACCACCAAGGCAGCGACCATCTATGCTTCAGGTACGACGACACAACTCACAGTAGCAGCTGGCTTGGAAAACCATTTCAGGACAAATACACGCACTCAGGGTGCTCGTATCTTCCCTCAATTCAGCGCCGGCTAGTAGGCTTATCATCTATGACACATCACTCCGTATTACAACACACGACATTTAAATGCCCTCACCACCCCAATATCAAAAACTACCAATCAGTGCCTCATCAGCATCCGCACACCAATAGCTTCTCATGCTCATCACCCTAATACCAACAACTACCAATCGGCGCCTCCTCACCATCCATATACCAAAAAATACCAAGCAGCGACTCATCCCCACCTCTATACCAGCAACTACCAATCAGCACCTCCTCACCATCCGCACACCAACAGCTACCCATCAGTGCCTCCTCATCACCCCTTTATCAACAACTACCAATCTGAGTCATCTCACCATCCACACACCAACAGCTCCCAGTCAGCGGCCCCTCATCATCCGCACACTAACAGATCCAAACCAGCCCCCCTAAATCGTCATTTTCCCTACAGCTTTCTATCAGCGCTTCCTCATCACATCAACGACAATAACTCCAGAACAGCAACCCCACATCAGCCAAACGCATGCACAAGCAGCTCCCAGGAGGGGCCTCCTCACAATACTCACACCAGTGGCGTCCAATCAGCGTCTCCTCATCACCTCCACGCCAACAACTCCAAATCAGTGACCCTTCATCATACTAACACAAACAGCTCCCAGTCAGTGCCTCCTCACCATACTCACCCCAGCTGCTTCCAATCAGCGCCTTCACATCACAAAAAAGCCAACAACTCCAAAACAGCGACCCTTCATCATCCCAGTAGATTCCAATCAGCGCCCCTCATCATCATCACCTCACCAACCACTTCCAATCCGCACCTCCTCAGCATCCCAATAAGAACAGCTCACAATCAGAATCCCCTCGTCATCCTTGCCACACCAAAATCTCCCAATCGATGCCCAATCATCGTCCTGAGAAAAATAATTCCCATTTGACGCCCATCCATCATCCCCATAAAAGCAACAGCCACTCACAAACCAGCAGGGATACAGGATATAAAAATCCACATATACAAAGAACCAATAAAATCACTTGGGTATAAAATAACCTGAAACTACAATTAATGTCAACCCCCACAGATGGCCATTGCCTAATACACGCTCTTAGCCAATCATGGAAATACCAAATTGGGTATTGTCCAAAACAAGACATTGCCTCATTACTATTCGGGTTCCCTCCCAAAAAATGATTACGAAGACGCCTACGAGATATATAAAGGAAGCGTATTTCTACGACAGAAACTACAATCAACCCATGGGAGACTTGATCCCCACAATGCTGAGCAATACTCTGGGGCATCAGATTGACGTTGTTCAGGAAGACGGCTTTGCCAATACAACGATAAGGTCTCTAAAGCCACACTTTAATAACAACCAGTCAGGTATTAAGGTATTCATTCACCTAAAGGACAGTCATTACAGTGCACTTGTTTTCATGCAAAAATTCTTGAAATCCTCCAATACAAATAGAACACCAAATGGTACAAACTTCTACTCTAACAAATTCACCGCCCTGTATGATGCACCTGACACCTGCGTGTACGCAGATGATGAGCAGGGCAGCGTGCTCTACAGCCAGGACTTAATTACACGCAGCAACGGGGTCATCGACAAAAGTAACATAGATCGCAGCAATAGTCACCACAGGGCGCCCGAGCACATGTGACTAGACGGCACTCGCGCCCCTTTGTGAAGCCGACGACAAGGTTAGCAAGATTCGGATAAAAGACAAAGACCACATACGAATAAAAAACATTAATGTTAGAAGCCTCTTGTCTAAGATGGACCAGATCAAACTAATGTTGACTGATGAAGATTTTGATATACTCTGTCTCACTGAAACATGGCAGGTACGAAACATGGATAACAATTTTATTCAGATAGATGGGTACAAACTGTTCAGAAATGACCGAGGTAGGAGAAGAGGCGGCGTCTGCATTTACGCTAAAAATGAGTACATAACCAGGACATGGAAAACGGTTAGAAACGGAGACGAAGTTGATGATGTTCGGATTACCGTTTAAGTAAGAAAAAAAATCCTTTATTGTCGGAGCCATTTATAGGCCACCCAAAGCCTGCAACCAGTCATTCAGCTGCATAGAATCCAATCTCCAGACAGCAGCTAATCTAAAAAAGAACATGTATGTCTTAGGAGATTTCAACGACAATCAATTAAAGACAAATAAATTGGGCTCATTAGTTAAAAGCCTAAAACTAGAACAACTCATTGAGGAACCTACTAAAATCACAAAAGAAAGTAGCTCGCTGCTCGATCTGATAATCATGAACAATCAATCGTCTGTCCTGAACACCGTGAGTCTCTTGCCGTTCACAGAGAAATAAGCTGCCTGATCAATGTACGCAAAGAAAAACGGAAACCAGTTATTCGAACGTATAGAACAAAAGTAAACTACTCACGAGACACACTGGAGCAAGAGTTGTGGAACAGAGTACCATTGTTCAACGGCATGCGTAATACGGACGATGTGAATATTCCATCGACCATTTTTATAGACACGTTCTCAGCGGCCCTCGTCACAGTAGCACCAATAATCACAGAGAAACTTACACGCTCTCCAGTCAGCTGGATGACTCTCAAACTCAATCAGGAAATACAAACCCCAAAATAATTCCAAAGGTTTCTGAAAGATCTAGCCAACAAAAATGTTAGAAAAAATAACACCAACTCAAATAGCACGGATTTGACCGATGAATCGAGTGTTTTAAAAGTCCTGCGAGTGATTTGCCAACCGATGAGAAAACGCGTAAAAAAACTAAAAGGCAAAGCAAAGAGAGATGCTCACCTTGTTGAATTAGAAAAAGCAAAAAACAACCCGAAGCAGACTTGGAACATTCTTGAAAACATCGTGCCCCACAAGAAACCAAAGAAGTCTTCAAAATATGAAAACCCTACAGAAATAGCATAATCATCCAATGAGTTTTTCACTAACGTTGGAAAGCACACTTACGAATAGGTAATGAACGAACACAACAATACTTCCTCGGTAGTTCACGAAACTGCGGTGACGCATAAGCCAACTCGGTTCACAATTTCATCCCATAACGACTCATCCAGCAAGAAGAACCAAATTTGGACACCGAGCCCGGTAAGCAGATTGGAAATTGTTACGGCTTTTTATGCGCTCAAATATACAAGTTCCTGTGGGAACGACAGAATAGAATTACAGTACCTCAAGGACGGGTTAGAAATTATTCTATCATATCTCCAGATGCTCATCAACACATCCATTGCAACAAATACCTTCCCTCAAAATTGGAAACAAGCACTAATCAAAGCTATCCATAAAAAGGGGGAGGTAAACGACCCTTCATATCACAGACCCATAGGCCTCCTGCCAGTAACTTCGAAAATCTTGGAAAAGATTATTGCATGTCAACTTCTTGACTACCTAGAAGAGGCAGCCCTGATCAATGACTGTCAGTATGCATACAGACGGAAGACCTCTACTGAAGATGCGCTACTGAAAATCTCCGAACTCGTATACAAAGCTATAGACGAAATCAGTCTATCATTACTCGTGCTGCTGGACCTCTCAAAAGCATTTGACGGTGTAAATCACGATATTTTGCTGCAAAAACTGCTACAACTGAACATCCAAACACCCTGGCTTGGAAGTTTTCTCAGGCATCGGTCCCAGTCTGTCATGTTAGATGGAAAGATCACTTCTTCTCCAAGACCGGTAAATTTCAGCGTTCCACAAGGCTCGATTCTCGGACCGGGAGTTTTCCTTCTGTTTATCAACGACATAAACTGTGAAAACCCCATCGACAACGCCAGAATGACATTATACGCAGACGATGTTCAATTGTTGTTCGTTAGACCAGCAAACGAATTAGAAAAGCTGAAGACGGATGCAGACACAGCGCTGACCCACATAATGGACTGGTATTCCTCAAATGGGCTTAAAGTTAATACAAGTATAACACAGTGCATTATCCTGGGATCCAAAGCAAATACACGTAGAGTTCCCGAGAGTTTTGAAGTTGATTGTATGGGCGCAAAAATCCATCTTGACAACAAAGTCAAAAGCTTGGGAGTGTGACTTGATCCCAATATGACCTTTGGACATCATGTTGATAAGCTCTGTTCCAAGCTGAAAGGTACACTAATGTTTCTCAGTCGAACAAGGAAACAACTCGATTTCAAGTCCAGACTTCTCGTAGTCAATGCTATGATTTTTTACATTTAAACTACTGACAACTCGAAAAGCGGCTCATCAACGATCAACACGGAATGTAAATAACATTGACACCGAGTTCAAAAGAACAGAGATAGGATCCAAAGTTTCCACGATTTCAGGTCCAAAGAGTTTCAACAAGCTACCAGCTGACATTCGGAACCTCGCAACCGTTTTTTCTTTCAAGCAGAAATGTACCACTCTACTGCTTGCCCACAGGCAGGGGCAGGCAGAGTATAAAAATTGATGACGATTAACACGGAACTGGTAACGTAACACTATTTTGTCCAGCTCGCTCAGAGCATCAACACTATCACCCAGTTAACACGACTCTGTTTCATCCCCGATAGCGATAGACACAATACAATTCATTTTCACTACTTTCGTATTTCCGCAAAACGTGTAATTTAACGTCACGTTTAAAGACAGAGATCCCCTCGCACAGCGTTGCTTTAAAATGCCCTGCCCTGATCACACACGCATGTATGGCAGAACCCTCGAACCCACACCCACACATAACCAGACAAACTTTGCCGCCCAACGTATCAGGCAGATAATCAACCAATTACGTCATAGAAACATAATGTCTGATCGCAATGCTATGTGTCATCAGGATGGACCGCCTATTTATTATGTAATTGAAATATACCTGGCTTTTTTTCCGGTTTCTCGCCATGTTTCGGAAAAGGTGGTACTCATGCTCAGTTAAAAGGTAGATGTTCGCTACCGGTCACTAACAAGTTCACTCACTCGGTTACACGATGTGATGAACGCCATAAGGTCCTGACCCATTATCATTTGTATTTAAATTTGCGCTCCCATCATCAAATTTACTTCAAATTTGTATATCCATCCTCATAATAGTCTTAAATATGTGTATATCTATGTATAGACTTATAGCGGTACAATGATACCATTCCATCTGTATATGAGCTCCCCAACTCACATAGGCCCATCCACACACCAAGACCCTTTGACACTTGTACTTGGCAAATGATATGAATAAAAACTGCCTACACGCAGTGATAGATTGCGCATATTTATTTATTTTATTGTTCAATAGGCCTTCTACGTGTATTTCTGCATATGTATGTACCGTAATCTAGACACACTCTGATACCGTGCCACAAAAATCATCGCACCGGTTTGTGTATGAACGCATACAACAGATACAGATACAGCTACAGACACTAGGCCGCATCCCCCAGAAAGGGAAGTGGCCGACGGCAAGGCGCATCTCGCACCTTCATACACTCACACTCACACAACTTGGGCCTTTTGTGCTCAAGGGTCCGGCCGGTACCCCCTCAACATACACTCTGGGTCACGAGTGCAGTCCGAGGATCCGTTGTCAGCAGCAGGGCCCGACGGTTTTCACCGGTTTACCCCCGCCGCGTCATGATGGCCGGCCCCCGCCCACCCACGAATATCCCGACATCGGAATGCCAAGGGCGGGAAAGCACATCAGAGCAGCGTCAAAATCAGCCATTCACAACCACTCTCCACTCAAGCCTGTTCATTGCACGCTCTCTCGCCACCTCCACATTCATGTATCTCCTTCCTAACGCCTGCTTCACACCATCCATCCACCCAAACTTCGGTCTACCTCTAGGCCTGCGACCACTCGCCTCCGCATTCATCACCCTTTTCACCAATCTCCCTTCATCCATCCTCTCCATGTGCCCGAACCATCTCAGAACACGCGAATCCACTCTGTCTTTCAACTTCTTCACCATCCCTGTTCTGATTTGAACCACGTCGTTGGTGATCCGGTCTCTCAGCGTTACTCCAGCCATGCTCCTCAAACATTTCATCTCGAAAACATTCAACCTTCTTCTCTCCTCTGCTCTCACCCCCCAAGCCTCAGCTCCGCATACACATACAAATGTAAATATATTTATTTCTTGGTTGTTTGTTATGCCAGTGGTTCTCTAACTCACATAGACACACCCATACCGTCACACTCTTTGCTGTTTAATTAATTGGGCTGTGTGCTTGAACTATAGAATTTATAGTAATCGCTGTGCAAAAGATTCCAAGTTCAAATAGCAACACCCACCCTCATTAGGATATAATGCTTATTTATTGTGCCCCTCAAACCTACCTTGATAGCTCTTTCGTCTTGACACGTTAGGGAGCTCAATGTTCCACACGAATAACACACCACTCAGGTACGAAGAAACTTTTCAAGTTGATTATATATTATAATATTGATACTTTCTCTGTTTTTTTGGGTCGCTATCCCTGGCGCTAAATTCTTTCATAGCTAACGTCAGATCAGCCTCTTTCATCTCCGCCAACTGTCTTATCAGCCACAAGTTCTTCCGACTACCTACCAACGGTACCATTTTTTAACAGCGTACATTCACAGCGTTCCTCAGTCACACCAGTCACTGTCATATCTGCCAGTGACATTCTGCCTAAACTCTGTTTCAGCTCACGTCAGAATCAGCCACGGGGCGTACCATTTTACTGGTTATCACTTTAATGAAACTTTTCCTACCCAACCTAACCTAACCTAGGGTACGTGTTTCTAACCCGCGGGGCAAAGGTACGTATTTCTAACCAGCGGGGCAAACATACGTATTTTTCTAGGGTGTTTGATGCCGTTTTTAGTGTTTTATATTGAAGTTTCATTAAAGTGATAACCAGTAGGTTGGTACGCCTGTTAAGGCGTAAAGACAGTGGCAGATATGACAAAGGCAGATTTTGAAGTGGCGGAAAATGCGTGTGGGCTGAAACATCGTTTAGGTCGAAAGCACGTGAGATGAAAGATTTTTAGCGGTTATGACAGGGTCCGGCCATGACAGTGAGGTGAAGTGAAGTGGCAATAGTGCGCGTGAGCGGAAATAATTTCAGCGCGAACGCTGGGCTCCCGTTTATTTTTTGTCAGTGATTCTTTGTCTCGCATAGACCCACTCATACCGTCGCATTCTTTGCTACCCAATAAATTAGGCGCTGTACTACTGAATTAGCTATTCTCACTCTTACTAATTGTCATATAAATGATCCCCTTGTTAAATCGCAACACTTTATGTCAACAGGATACAGTGCATATCTACTGTGTACGTTCAAACTTACCTTATTGCTCTCTTGTCATGACATGTTTAGGCAATAGTCGTGTCCGTATTTCCAGCTAGGATAGTAAAATGGCTCCCCACCGCTTGCACACAGCTCCAACTACTTAGTTACAAGTTCTAAGCTTGTCATTTTACCTATTATAGATTTAATAAGTACAAATTTATTGTTTCAAACGAAGAACATATCATTTGTGTATGAATAAACTTTTTTATTCTTTTATTCATTTTATCTTGGTCACAAATGAATCATTCGAACGTCAAAGAATTAGCATGGGTGGGAATGGGTTGAGCTTGAATATAAAAGTATGCACTAGAATACAGCTGTAACTGAGGAGGAGGTGATTGAGGGATCCAAATAATTCCAGCTTTGTGTCTTGGCTGGTTTCAAGGCACGACATGCAATGGCCTGGTCCATCGTAAATTCAACCCGAGGTGTGACGTGGTCCACATGCCGCTTGTAGAAGTTGAGTGCCCGCTCTTGTATTTCAACATCTAAGACCTCCATGAGTCCATCAACTCTTTCAAAACTCATTCTGCCATTTTACTATTATTATTATCATTGTTATTTCACCGTTTATTTGCATCGTTTTGCAATGGATTTCTAATTCGTTAGTCTAGCACTGTCTCAATTATCGCGATGCACTATTTGAATTAGCGATTTGAATGTTCGATATGAATTCATCAGCCTTACAACTGAATTGCATTGAAAGATATTCCTTTACCTCTACACTGATATTTCTGTTTCATGATGCCTGCTTTGTGTTATTTATTTTCCAATCTTCGGTTTTCCACTAGGCCTCTTCGCGTGTATTACCATTTCCGCCCACCTCCCGTCATCAATCCGCCTCATGTGTCCGAACCACCTCAGAACACGAGAATCCCCTGTCCTCCTGCATCCTCACCATCCCCTTTTAACTAATACCGCACTTTCTACTTCCACCGCGTCACTCCAACCATCCCATTCAAACCTTGGTACAGCGACCCCCTAGTACAAACCCAATTTTTGCTTCCCTTTCACAAGGAAATACAGCTCATTCACTCTTCGTGGTTTCCAACACATTACACCCATCCTTCACTCTACATTTCAACTCTATTTACACTTGTCCAGTTTTCTCCACATGCAATCCTCGGTTCTTATAACACTGAACATCCCCCAATGAGTCACCCTTTAAACGGATCCTGATACCGCTGGCATCGTCGTGTATCACACATCTCAATAATCTATTTCACTCACATCAACTAGCAGCTTCCTCCTCTCACACACCCTGCAGACGTTGATACCAGCTTTCATGACATCACGTCCGAATTTTCCCCCAGTGCAGGAACAACTTTAAACAGCACATGATGTGAGCCAAGAGCCAACAGCACACACTCCAGGTCAGACGAGAGATATCAGAGAGCAGTGTCAGCAGCAGGGTCCAACATTTTTTACTGTCCTACTAATGCTGCGTCCTAGTGTTCGGACACTCTCCAACTAGCGTCCATCCGATTTCTCAACGCAGTTGTCAATTGGGCGGGGAAGCGCTTCGGGCTGGGTCAAACCTCATCCGTACACAATCATTCGAATCTTAGGCATATTCCTTGCTCGTTCTCTCGATACATCAATACTGATTTTGAATTTTCCTAGTACCTGCTCTTCAAAATATGTATCTGAAGACCCTCTTCAATTCCTAAAGCCACAATTTTCTTCGAAGATTGCATCCTCCGTAATGTCTCTAATCCTTTTGATTAGCACTCTCCAGTACTCGTTACTTACCACACACCAAAAACTAATACCTTTTCAGTTGCAGCAATCATTTTTATCTCATTTTTGTTTGTACAACGGATCAGTGTAATCTATACGTCACTCAATCGGCACCCCCCCCTTCCCCTACACAGAGCACGACCAACCTCACCCGAACAACCCATGCAGGTTGAACGAAGAGGAGCCAGCCAAACGCACCCTATTGATATTAGAAAGGTCTTCCACACAGTTCCAATACACGACCTCATAAACCAAATACTCAACACACACATCCATCTAAACTACAAGAAGTGGTTTGATAGTTTTTTCTCCGGCAGACATGACATACAGTCTACAATAGCATGCCATCTCGAACCCGCCACTTCCCCAATGGTGTCCCATAGTGGTCTGTGCCTCCTACTGCCTTCTCAATGCCTTCATGCACGACTTGAGCAGGTCGTGCATGAACCAACACCAACATCAGCTCATACGCGGACGACCTCTCAATAACCACACAACACCACAAACATGAGACCGCAGTTGCACACCTTCAATAGTACCGGGACTCTCTAGAAGTCTGGTTACTGAATAACAGAATGAAGGTGTCCGCAAGCAATTCATCCCTTACATTGTTAACACCAGATAACAGTTAACACTGCATCCATACTCATGTCACGCTCGTCAACACCCACTATCACAAGCCTTGGAGAAACTCATGATACGGGGCTAACATTGATGCCTCACACAAACAACATCGGCAACATAGCCAGACCCAGACTGAACGTGTCTCAGGTACTCAGGAAACCCGTTCACGGTCACTCCAAGGAATTAATTGCAACACTATACAACCAATTCTTCAGGCGATCCTAAACGCAAACACTGCTTGGTCCTCTGACCTTACAACCACACACATTAGCTCCCTACAAAGGATACAGAACACGGTCTTGTGCATCTTAATGGGCTGTACGCATAGGACACTCATCTCGCACTCGCATGATCAACCCGAAGTCCTCCCTCTCAAACGTCATCTTGATATAAGGACCCAATTCTTCAACAAGACTTCAGACCCGTTTCATTCATGTCACAACCTACTGAAT
>SDVV010042459.1:0-10340 GCA_016164225.1 Gammarus roeselii | reverse complement strand
CACTCACACTCACACTCACACTCACACTCACACTCACACTCACACTCACACTCACACTCACACTCACACTCACACTCACACTCACACTCACACTCACACTCACACTCACACTCACACTCACACTCACACTCACACTCACACTCACACTCACACTCACGATCCATAGTGCTACACATGTGATATTGGGATTGTTTACGTTTTCTTCACAGTCTTCAATAAAAGACTAACCTTTTAGTGTCCTGCCTTCGTGTAGATGACTCTAGGGTTAGGAGCTGTCGCAGTTACCCAACAATAATTAGGCCTACTTTGTGAACTTGTTTAAGTTGCTTATCGATAATTACCTGCATTGTTTTATATTGTAAATATGTTGTTGAGGATTGGAGCGGGACGTCATTGAAATGCTGCAATGCCGGAATGTGGAAGAATGTGAGGTAGCTTGTTATATTGGAGGGTGTTTGTAATGGTTCTTATGTACTTTATATCAATCGTTCTTGGGTTGCAACTCATTCGAAATGTTTCATATTCCGGATGTAACTCATCCCGCGAACGTTACCCTGAGTGAAACTTCATTGTGCTCGCTTCAGTCTACGACATAATAATGAGTGAGACCTATAATGGCTTGACTACATCAATATTCAGTAGGAATATCATTACGAATCACGTATTTGACACGTTACTTATCTCATGCATTCATCTTTCATACAAATCGTGCCAATTTACATGGCTGGTTTGCTGGAACTTAGCAGGCGATGAGGTCATTTGTTAATGTAAGTATGTATGTATTGACGTACAGCCGTTTCCTAGAGGAGGGGGTGCGCCCAATCTCCTCGCCACATGAACGCAATGTCCATGCCGAGGCTCGAACTCGCGACATGCAGCACCAGAGGCTGTAACTGCAGTCGGACACGCTAACCACTCGGCCACGGCAGCCGAGTGGTTAGCGCAGTCAGACTTAGACGTAGTTTATGTTCCAATTCACATCCACAGGCCACATCCCGCGGGAGGTGGCGACAGATGGCAGGATGCTCTCTCTCATGCACTGTTACATCAAGTACTGAGTTTCAGCGACCAAGGGTCCCACCAGGACTCTCGTAAACACACTTCTGGTCAAGAATGAGCTCAGAGATCTGTGGCTGCAGCAGGGGCCGACAGCTTTCACTTCGAAAGTTGCAGGTACGATTGCACGAGTTGGATTTTTACATCAAATAATACATGTGATTCGAAACAACAGATTTACTCCCACTAGTCGTCGGGAAATTATACACGACAACATGCAGCATGAAGTCGATACTAGGCGGTAGGCCTTCCCACGTGATGTAATTTATGAGGTGCATCTCTTCAATAACTGCTCTGAAGGTAAGCAGTTTTGTCTGTTGTCTGTTGCCTTTTCCAAGGATGTAAAGTCCTTTGATTGCTCCTCGACCTAACGTGAATGTGTTGTATGTGACAGTTCGTGTAGTGCAGTTTGTTTATCTTCTCTTGCTGGTGACTCGGGCCACAATGGGCAGTGGTGTGGCATGCAGCCACACAGTTCAGTGCCACCCTAACTTACTCCAACTGCTTCCAGTTCTCGAGATAAGGGATTGTGATGCTGAACTGATTAGCTGTATGAGTTATCACGCTATCTTGTGACCCTTCAATCGACCAACAAAGCAGCGCGCTGAAGGCATTACAACTCATAGTCAATCATTATGAACATGATTGACTATGAGTTTGTAATTGATACCACTGTATTTTTATTGAATAATGACCATCGTTTCCCATTGACCAGTATTGATGGAAGGATATTGTGCAGAATATCATACATCGATGCTGGCATCCGTCATGTTAGGAGTCAAGAGGCATGTTTTGTAGAGGTGCTCCCTTCTAGAACTCTTCCCCTTGCATCCCCCTGTAGCCTTGTAGTGGATCATCTGTAGAAGCATGCCTGTTACTGCATGCCTGTTACTGCCGCACAACCTCCAGAATGATGGGAATAAACGTATGACCCCATCGGTAAAATTCATAGAGTGGATGCGTTCGTTGAAGACGGAGAGGGGAGAGTGTTGATGTTCTTCTGCACTTCAGTGTCTCCCTCTCCATTTCACCCACCCCTCCACTCCCTCCCCCCACTGGGTATTTGAGAGACTAAGTATAGCCCCGTGTGGGCGCCGGAGCAGCTTTGTAATGCGGAACGTGGCGTGAAGCGTACCGTGTGGGCAGCGCAGAACATCGTGTGGGCAGCGCAGAACATCGTGTGGGCTGCGCAGAACATCGTGTGGGCAGCGCAGAACATCGTGCAGGCACCCCTACATTTTGGCACCCTCCATGTTGGCACCTTTACATGTGGGCACCACTACATGTTGGCACCCTTCATGTGGGCACATTTATATTGTTTGGGCACCCTTATATTGTGTGTGCACCCTTATATTGTGTGTGCACCCTTATATTGTGTGTGCACCCTTATATTGTGTGTGCACCCTTATATTGTGTGTGCACCCTTATATTGTGTGTGCACCCTTATATTGTGTGTGCACCCTTATATTGTGTGGGCACCCTTACATTGTGTGGGCACCCTTACATTGTGTGTGCACCCTTATATTGTGCGTGCACCCTTATATTGTGTGGGTACCCTTATATTGTGTGGGTACCCTTATATTGTGTGGGTACCCTTATATTGTGTGGGTACCGTTACATTGTGTGTGCACCCCTACATTGTATCGGCACCCCTACATTGTATCGGCACCCCTACATTGTATCGGCACCCCTACATTGTATCGGCACCCCTACATTTTATCGGCCCCCCTACTTTGTATCGACACCCCTACTATCGGCACCCCTACATTGTCAGGGCACCCCTACATTGTGTGGGCACCCCTACATTGTGTGGGCATCCCTACATTGTTTGGGCACCCCTACATTGTTTGGGTACCCCTACATTGTTTGGGCACCCCTACATTGTTTGTGCACCCCAACATTGTTTGGGCACCCCTACATTGTTTGTGCACCCCTACATTGTTTGTGCACCCCTACATTGTTTGGGCACCCCTACATTGTTTGGGCACCCCTACATTGTTTGGGCACCCCTACATTGTTTGGGCACCCCTACATTGTGTGGGCACCCCTACATTGTGTGGGCACCCCTGCATTGTGTGGGCACCCCTGCATTCTGTGGGCACTCCTGCATTGTGTGGGCACCCCTGCATTGTGTGGGCACCCCTGCATTGTGTGGGCACCCCTGCATTGTGTGGGCACCCCTGCATTGTGTGGGCACCCCTGCATTGTGTGGGCACCCCTACATAGTGGGGGCACCCCACATTGAGTAGGCATCCCTAAATTGTGTGAGCAGCTTTAAATATTTTAAGACACTAAATCGTCCATGCTGACGCACAAACGGTGGAAGTTCCTCGCAAGGATTGACTCACGAGTCGCTGATGGAAAGAACGCGAGGGCTGATGGGCTTCGAAAAATTTCGCCCAAATTTATTAACAAAGGTTGCCAGACCACTTCGTACTAATTCTGCTGGTTCATTGCCTATCTTCTGTTTACACGGAATTTTGGAGACTGCAATTGATCGCTATCAGTGCAAACCTAATTACATTTTGTTTTGCGTCAATTGACTGGGTGAGTTATCAAGTATAAAAAGATCTTCTCAAGACTCCAACGGTTTATTTTTACTTAAGGAAAGCTCTCTGCTGGCGACTGTAAATTATTTGCCTAATAATAGGCACAACCTTTCAATAGGAAGGTAGTGCCCATTATAAAGATGCTCAATAATATTAACTTTTAGCTGAAATAAATTCATAGCCTGCCAATACCGTATTGCCTCGCAAAATTTGACCTCCGGTGCTTGAAGGACATTGACTCCATCGCCCGATTAATCCTGGTCCCTCTAATTGAATTATTGAAATTCGTCATACTTTTTCTGAGAGAGTTGAAAGTCGTCACTAGTGAAAGCGTTCGAAATCGATAAGAACTAATGGTTTGTATGGAATTCCGAGTCTGGTAAAGGTACTCTGTATAAAATCAAAGTGGAATATCACCGATTTACTTTTATCGTCAAAGAATCACCTTTATTTTTTTGAAATGCCCAGTTTTCACTGCGTGGTGTTTTGATCATGGTTTTTTTCACGACATGTGATTGTAGTTCAATTCCTGGAGAATATTACTCAAGTTCTAAATTTCTTCAGGGCTGCTAATAAAGCTTTTTGTTATTTAATTCAACAAAGGCCAAAGAACAGCCAATTCTACCGAAACATATCCCCTTCAGGTTAGGATAGCATGTCAACCAACAAATAGTGCATCGTTTATTAGTGTGACATTGGTTGAACGCAGACACCTGTTCCAATAGCTAATCACTAAGAGCTGGTATCCACTGTTTTCATAAAATGAAAATAGGGAAAATTACGCAGTTACGTGAATCACCCCTTACATGCAGCCCTGGATCATAGTGGCATGCATGGCAGTGTCGCTCTTACTCACGCAGACCCACGCAGACCCACGCAGACCCACGCAGACCCACGCAGACCCACGCAGACCCACGCAGACCCACGCAGGCTTACGCAGGCCCACGAAGACCCACTCATGCCTAGCAGTTCTAAGAAGGCCCATGCAGACCCACGCAGGCCCACGCAGACCCACGCAGACCCACGAAGGCCCACGAAGGCCCACACAGGCCCACACAGGCCCACACAGGCCCACACAGACCCACACAAACCCACACAGACCCACACAGACCCACGCAGCCCCTAGCAGTTCCACACACACCCTAACATCCTTTACTACTCGAGTAATTGAATAATCATCAGGATTAATTAGAAAAAATCTTTTATACTAAACTCTACGTCTGATCGTAATACTTTGTCTTCAAAATATAGCGCATCTGTGGCGGGCATATCTAAACTGACTTTGATAGATCTTTATTTGTGCTCTGTTACGCATAAAGGCTTGTTCATTTATCCAGCCCCGTTACACGTTCATCTGATTTGATTGTATTTTATTATCATTAACTACGATTTTTAGAATAATTGTGCATATTCTTGTATGGATTTTGATTTTGAGTGAGACGAGGGTTCAATGCCTCGTTTCGTTGTGCACTGCTTGATACCACGAATATTTTGCACCACAACATTTACTTGATCTGACGATGGCTGGCCTCATGCAAAGCACACGTGTACTCATGTTGTGTGCCTGGAGAGCCTAGTGTACTAAACATGATATTTACCTTCAATTCAAATTTGGCTTCAAGACTTGTCTGTTGCGAGGATTGGTTAACATCTAACTCAGGTAGTGAAATATGCTTCATGATTTCCGTAGACTTAGTTTCAACGTTCTTGGCCATTTCGGTGGTATCCCCACACTCCCAAGTAAAATTAGAGATTGATTAATATTTAATTAAATATTTTCAAAACTAAGGTGAGTGGTTCCATGAAACTTACAGATTACAAAAGATTTTACTAAAATTACATCTTGAGCAGTCATATATTTAGGATACTAAACCACAAATCGAATAAAAATAAATGTTGGTAAGTGCAGAAGAAGAGAAAAATCACGTAAGCAATCGCTTTGCCTTCAAAAAAGCCAGTGACATCCAAAATACGACAACGATGAAATTTGGAACCCTTCCCGTGAGGTGTTGAAGCCAATGTTTTGTAACTCTTAGGTACAAAGACGAGCAGAGAACCACAAATGTTTATTGGAAAAATTTCGTGTTATTTTGTTCCATTCTTGCTCGTTTTGTCCATTAATTCGTAACAGTTGTATGATTACTCGCACTATAATATTGTTAGTCGACCCCGACCTCACATAACCACTGTACGAGCAGCCATGCAGCGCGACGCCATGAAGGACCCCTTCGAGAGTGGAGCAGAAAATTTTAGACAAGTTCAGGTTGATAGTAACGAAGAATGAAGCCGTTACACAGTACCCCGTTGCCGCAATGAATAGGACCTCGTTCACGATTGCAAAGCCAATTATCAACATGAAGAACCAGAAGGCGTGACTCGTATATGTTAAGCTTGTTATGCAAAGTATGTTGTTAGGAAATCGAATTTGTTCCCGTACCGATTAATAACCGAGAACCCTCTGAATATCACAGGTTGGTCCCTAGTGTGTGCTGGGACCTTAAACCAAACGTTTGGTTGCATTGTTTGTGATACTTTAAATTTTAACGTAGTTTAAAATCGGTAAAGCCGGTCAAGAGGCCTTCAAAAGTGAGCTCACTGGCCCCTGGCACGAACCAGGGGGCCGATGAGGAGTAGGAAGAAACCCCATTTAGGAGGGACCAGCATCCCCTCCAGAGCGACGAAGACCAAGATTCCAAACGGAAAAGAACGTCAGCCTCTCCAGGATGACTAGCTCCACCTCAGCCGAAGATGACCAGTGAGACGACCGCATCGAGGACTTAACCAGGAACGTCCAAGAAATCAGGAATCTACTTAGCCAAGCGACCGGCCTCTCTGAGCAGGAAGCAGAAGTTTTTGCCGCAGAACCTAGCACAATCGACGACTGTCTAACTAGGCTCGAGGGCCATGTCAAGGCTATTTTTCTTCATATCCACGAACTAGTAAAAAACTAACTAACTAAAAAACCCGCAACCTACGCAAGTATCTCTACTTCTACGTCCGATGACAACTTCGACAACTCTCGCCCCCATGAAAACCCCAACCGAGCTCCCAGGGCTGCAAAGAGGAAGCAATACACGCCATTCAATGAACACAACTTGTTCAAAAATAGTCGTACCTTTCCCTGAAGGAAAAATAGTCGTACCTGAAAGTTACGTTCGCAGCCAACGACAGACCGGATATTTGTCCATACACTCGGCGAAAAGAGCTGGGCTCTTTCACTTGCCGCCCAGTCCTGAGCATCGCCACCAGCGGCGACGAAGACTTTGCCATCAGAGTAGACACAAAATTCCAAAGTGACATAATTTTCTCAAAAAATAGGCTCTGTGAAAAGCATGAAAAATAGTGCCACACTCGACTTTCTCTACAAGTTCAGGTTTGATCTACGTTGAAGATATCCCAAAGGAGGAAATCGAGAAGTACATCACTGGACTCGTTCAATACGAAGACTGCGTTGTCGCAGCACAAATAGCACCAAAGATCACACCAAGAAAAGAGACCAACACAGCCCTAATACAAGAATTCAACTGCCCTACTCCACCTAAATATCTAGACATTCCCTTCCGCGCCACCAAAACCTAGGTTACACCATTTGAGAGACGTCCGATGCAATGTTATAAATGCCAGAAATACGGACTCATGAGAGGAAACTGTAATGGTAAGCAAAGATGCTCATACTGCTCCCAAGACGACCATGACAAACGGGAAGACCCCTTAGTCGTGCCAGTCCGAAGAACAGCACTGTTTTTACTGCAAAGGAAACGGACACCCTACCGGACATAGAGATTGCCCAGAAAATGAGACGTAGAGAGCGATCCTCCAATACCAGATAGATCACGGGGTTGGGTGACGAGAGGCTGGAGTCTCAATGCGCTCTTCTCAGAATAACCCTCCGACCCATGAGAAAGAAACGGCACCATTCCCCACCTACTTTCTCATAACGTTCAAATAAAGTGGTGCAAGTAAAGTTACCTTTCCAACTAATCCGTTTATAATGATGAAGTCACTCTCCCAAAAACTTGGAGGAAAACCCAAAGACATTTACCGACAGGGAAAGAAATATCTGGCTTACGTCGTAAAACCTGAACAAAGTAACGTTATACCAAAGATTACTCACAAAAACACTCAAAGTTACTGTTGAACTACATCCGTCCTTCAACTTTACCAAATGAATTATAGACACCTCCCGTTAGACACCTACAACAGACCTCTGTGCTTTTGCTGAAGGTCTGGCTGAGGATTACGGAGTTACCGAAGTCCGTCAAGTAACATGGATAAAATCCCGTAACGCAAGTTTTGCCGCATACCGAATTACCTTCCCAGGACACGACGCACCGGAATTCGTAGTAATCCCGGGTGAACAAGGAAAAACCAAAATCTTTCAGCTGCAACATGGACCCCAATATGCAAAAAGTGCATTGAATACGGCCGCGTCATCGTATACTGCCAGCCGCATACACCCCAACGTTATAGGAAGTGCGTCAGCGAGCACAACAGATAAGAGTGCACAGCCAACCACCCTAAATGCTACCACTGTTCATACTACCATGGGGCAGGCGACCGCGACTGCCCAGTACACATGGACCAAAAGGAAATAACAACCACACAAAACGAACGCTGAGTTACAGGGGAACAAGCCATCCAAATCTGGAAAATCGACAACCCAAACCGTCTTAATTATGCCAAAGCACTCGAATCGTCAGTCAACCAAACTTCCCCGACGACATCCACACATCGTCAGGACAATATCGTGACGAGACTCCAACACTCCTACCTGGCAGCAGTGCTTCCTCACTCAGCCCAGCGACCGCCCCTTCACTAGACGCACAGTCTTAGAAATAATTCATGCGGTGCCCAAAAGGACGCCGAGATGGATGCATCGCCCGCAGTTGACCACGCAGAAAGACTCACTACTATAGAAACAAAAAGGCAGAGAGATGAAGAAACCTTGATGCCCAGGCGCCCCTGAGCAAAAAGATTGGTAACCACTCGCAAATAAAGGCTCGCAGGACAAGAATCCAGAACTACCTCCACCTGTCCCAAATGCGGCTCCATTTGTGGAAAACCACTGCGAGAGACACGACCTTCCGTTAACAAACCCGACTCACAAACACGCCACAAGCGAGAACGATCACGGCCTCGACGACGGCGCTTATAAAAACTATCTCGAAAAACTCATACGCGAGACCTCTGAACAACCAGGCATCTTACCTGGCCCAAATAGCTCGCAGTTTACACAACCACCCAAGCAAGATCAAAAAAGCTACCACAGAAGAAAAGCGCACTCGCTCACAAATCAAACACAAAAAGCACAAACCCTTGTCCTCCAACCAGAGCACTCGCAGTCGCGACCGCAACAATCACAGCAAACCGCCTTCCACCGAAGGTGGACTTCCCCGTGAACACTCCCTACTCGGAACCCTTGGGCAAACTCTAAAACTCGAACACCACAAAAGCTCAAGTAAATCACGCGACCACTCTAGATCATCAAGGTCTGAGTGTAAACAGCCTTCAAAATGAACACCAAAATACTCCAGTGGAACTGCCAGGGACTCGGAAACAAGAAAGACGAAATACTATTCTAAATCGCCACCCATAAACCTTTGGTGATGGGCCTCCAAGAGATCAAACTCCGAGAGACCGCCACCCTCAGAATCCCTAATATATCATTCGCCGCCGCGAAGGCCACACCAACGTGACTGTTCACGGTAGAGTGGCACTTATGATCCACCAAAGCGTACCTTACCTCTCCCTTCCCCTGAAGACAGAACTCCAAGATATTGCAATAAAGATATGCGTCTCAAGACCAATAACATTGGTATCCATCTACTCATCACGAAGCCATGACCTCTCGGAAGCACTAATGACCGAATTGCTAAACCAACTTCCCTCGCCAATACTCCTCCTTGGAGACTTCAACAGCTACCATGAAACATGGGGATGCGTGAGAAGAGACCCCAGGGGAGGGATAATAGCTTACACCATAAACACTCACAACCTGGTCCTCGTCAACGACGGACAACCCACCCGAATCAACCCCGAAAGTGAAACTCCCATCGACTTATCCATATGCTCTCCCCTCTGGAACCCCAACTCGATTTTGGAGTTTTGCCTTCAACACACGACAGCGATCATAACCCACTCATCATATCGCTTCTCACCAACCAATCAAGGAACCCTGCTCCACAAGAACTCCGATTCAACAACCGGAAAGCCAGCTGGGAGACGTACTCGGCACACATCGCGTGGAGCGATATGGATGACATTCCCGAAAACATTTCGGAACACGACCTCGTCGTCCAACTAAACGAAAAGTTTCAAGCTACAGCCGAGGCAAGCATTCCCCAATATGCCCCTTCAACCTTCTTTCCGAAACCATGGTATTGCCGCGTTGCAAGAAGCAACAGATAGACGTGAAAGGCTATAAAATGCCTACCAACGTGCACGGTCCCCCAGGAACCGATTGAGTGAAAAATAAACAAGAAAAATAAAGCTTGGCGCAGTTAGTCAACACTATTAACCGAAACACCTCCTTTTTTTCAAGTGTGGGAAAAAATCCGACGTATCCAGGGAACACCCGAGCGATTTGTTAACATTCTTCCAGACGGAGGCAGAATTTATTCTTTCCACGCGGGAATCGCTAATAAACTAGCTCAGACTTTTAGCCAGATATCGCAATCATCAAACTATAAGGCTGCTTTCCAACAGGAGAAGGACTTGCGAGAAAGTGACCATCCT
>SDVV010042458.1:0-10340 GCA_016164225.1 Gammarus roeselii | reverse complement strand
CATCATTATAAGCATGATGTCATCATTATAATCATGATGTCATCAAGACGCTATCACCAAATATGCCTTGGGTTTCCTCTCTACCTGCACCACCCCTGAGTTGGAGACACACTCGACGTTACCTGTTTAGACGAGGCTGCCCCCTGTTTTAAACGAGGATAAAACTGGTGTCCACCTTGCGGTCACACGCAGGCACTCCTTGCTTCCGTTCACGCTTCCGCCTCAGTCACACCTCAGTACCCGTCACGAAAGGTTCCTGCGGTCAATCGTTCCCCTAAGGTGCGACGTTATATATATTTCATTGTTGTTTCACTGGTATGACACGTGTTATTGTAGAAAGATATATATTGTGTAAATAGTATTTAGAGTGTTTCCGTGCTAGTAGGGACATATTTATTTCCTGTATTACGCCAGTCATGGCCCCTTACAGTATTGTGGTGTTCTCACACGGTCATAGGTGTTGGTTGGTAAGAGTCACTACCTCCTCCCAACTGGTCCGAGAGGCAAACATGCTTCATCTGGTTTTTGCGTGTTAGGTTATGGTATGCTGTGATTTATTTAGTGATTGCTCACCAGTGCTGCATTGTTATGTAGGTGTTACGATACCGTGTGGTACGATGTATCCCAAAAACTGTCTGTCTCATCCTCCTTCTCTTCAATTTTCTATATTTTATTGATAGTATTGACGTCCGGAGTTATCGTTGTCTTAATTACCAATAAACTTTTTAGGAGATCAGGTACGTGAATACGGGTTTGGACATTGGGATGGCTAACAAACCCATTCGATAGAAATATAAGTGCTGAGTTAGTTTTAAGATGGTGAAGCAAACCTGGGGATAGTGTCTTAACAACGGGCGGTAATGAGGCCTTATATATTGCTGCAATATCGCCATTATGTGGTTCATTTTGTTTGATCGGTTCCGGAGTGGGCTTTGTAGTTATGCAATTGCGATCGTGGCCGTTAGTAAAATTAAATAATTTCAGTGATATTTCAGGTGAATCGTTCAAATCTAGCATATCGTCCCCACGCCAACTCAATCTTTGACTGTGATACGTACTGCTATGTTCTACTATTTCTGGCCCTGTTGTGACAAATAGGGGTGTAGCGCTACTGCCAATATGATTTGTTGTAAGCATATCCATCTTTGACTTTGGAACTAGGTAATAAACCGATTCATTCATTAATTATTTGTGTCAAAAAACTGACTGCAGTGGGTAATAGTAAATTTAACAGAAATCCTCCACGCGCGGTTGATAATGTTTTTCTTTTGGCCTCGGAAGATTCACTCCCGGACGATTCACTGTCTAATTGTTTTATTATAGAGTTGAATTTATTTACCCGCGACTTGGTTAGTTTATCACAGACCAATTTTCCGCTCTCTATATTTCTAAATATTTCGCAGATGATTTTAAGTTCTTAATCACTCAAATGTTTGACGAGTTGACTACGTTCGGATAATTATAGTTGATTTATTTCATTATAAAAATCCAATTTACGTTTCAAAGTACGTTTATCACACATCACCATACGACGTTTCCTTCATTAATCCACATAGGTTTGCTGTCTGGATAATCCGTATATATCATGTACATTTTCTTTCTTCCTCGTCTAATTCGGGTCTTCAATACATTGACGGTGTAAATATCAGGTTTATCACACTGAACTAGTTCCTGCCTATAGGCAAAACCTTTGATGGGTTCATTAGTATCGAGTGGTGTTATTTCATAGGTCAGAGGGTAATGTTTTTGATTAAAGGGTGAAATACAAAACACTTCCTTCGTGAACTTTGTTCCGTGTCCTCGCCTAAATTTCTTGAGACTGGGATCACTGCACTGTAAACGTACGTACGCTCCCACCATTAGTTGTGTACTGGGCACTTTAATTCTTTTACGTCGTATTTTATACATTTCGGCCAGCAAAGCCTGAATGTGCTTCGGATCGTTCAACAAATTAACGTCAAATGGGTTCCGTCCCATTGATGATGAATGTGGTGTCATATTGTAAGTCGTTCCAAGTGCTTGCAAATCAGTTTTATAGCGTTCAGTCATTTTTGCATGCATATATTTTCCCAACTTAAGTTTTATAGTCCGTATAACGCGTTCTGCTGATAGTAGAGTGAAGGGTCCCTAAAATGCCCCGGAAATAGGGGTCGCGAATATGCCCTGGAAATAGGGGTCTCTAAAATGTTCTGGAAATAGGGGTCCAGAACATGCCCTGGAGATAGGGGTCCCTGAAATGCCCTGGAGATAAGGGTCCAGAATATGTCCTGGAGATAAGGGTCTCTAAAATGCACTGGAGATAGGGGTCTCTGAAATGCCCTGGAGATAGGGGTTCAGAATATGCCCTGGAGATAGGGGTCCAGAATATGCACTGGAGAGAGGGGTCCCGAAACGGCCCAGCAAAGAAGGGGTCCATAACCGCAATTTTGATTTATTCGGGTAATGTAATTGTTAGGAAGTATGGTATTTTTCTTAGTGTGACCGACTTAGTCGCTGTGTATCTCAGACATTATACTTCTAGGGTAAGACAATTACTCATGTGGCCAAGTTAATTACTGTAGCCACATAGAGACCACCCGGGAGGAGGAGTTGACAGTGGGTGGGTCTCAATTTATCTATGACAATTAGCGATCTTATCTCTAGATGTGCTCCTTTCGTTACGATTTTTTTTGACGGGTTGTTTATTGGTTTATTTCCAAGAAAATTATGGTATATATTTGGACAATTGTTAGTGTAGGATATATAATAATAGTGCCCTTTTATATCGTATTATATAGTTTCACATGTCCTCCTGTTATTGCAATATTTTTTTATTGCTCGCACATTTTGTTATGTATGACTCATTTGAATAGAAACGTTTACTGCTCAAACCTGATTTATTTATATGCGTAATCAATATAGTTATGCAAGAAATGATGGCCTAATACATATTACCTTGGTTTGTTAGTGTAGGATACATTCAAATAGAAGCTTTTATAACGATTCTATTTCGTTTACAATGGTGTTTGAACGTACATTTTGGATATCATTGCTCGAGCTTTATAATACGTAGACTATGACATTTTTCACTTTATCAGCGATAAACATAGCTTATACGTGGTATTTAATACGACGATTGATATTGTTTGATTAAAGCTATTCCTTTTAATCGTCTCCTGTAGTCCAAACGCAAGTGGCACTCGAGGACCTTTGTATCCATCAATGTCACATAAAGATCTTATCTCATCTCGCACCTCTCGGGCATACACTAGGGTATACCTTTTATTACTTTGTCACGTTCGGTAGAAATAGCGTTGATTCATTCGGTTATGATGTATGGTATAACTTTAAACACTTGACGTGTAAGGTAGGATTAGCATTTGTTTTATTCGGACCTGCATTAGGGCGTACCTTTGATCACTTGGCTTAGGGTGACTCATTCTGACGGACAAATTGACAGCTTTTGGGTATACATTGGCAGTTTTTATGTCATGAACATTTACAGGTTATAATATGTTCAAGTTGACGTACTTTTCGTCATTCACGTGAATACATATGCCAAAGACGGTCTCACTCGGTTCACGCCTCTTACATGTTAAATCATCGAGATAGTAGCGTGTGTTTCAAATTTAATGAGGCAGTTTTTAATAGTGCGTACAGCTTGGAGTTGGCATGCTAGCGCACGAATGTTGTGTAGGGTCACGAAGTTTCCTTGTTTTTCTAGTTATGAATGTCTCTGTATTGTTCATGTTTGTTTTTGGCTTGTGTCTGGTAATTAACACCCTTAGCAGCTGGTTTGTGGCCTCGGACTCGAGCAACATGCTGTAACACATTGGTTGCAAGCAAATTATCTCACTCGGGCAATCGTTGGATGTTACGCTTTTCAGTAGTCCCAGCTGTCTTTTATTTGACTCATTGCACAAAACATGATTTTTTTTCTGGGGTATGTGTAGGAAGTCCATGTATTCAGCCTGAGGAGAATGCCGCATTTTACGCCTCAATGTCCAAACACGCACACGCGCATGCGTGCGTTGTCACCGTAGCTCGGAATCATTGTGCCATAAAAGAGGCTGTAGACTTGCGCTTTAGCTTCTGTTTGGAGCTGACAAGATATATATCTACGATAGCTTAGGTAATAGAATTTTTATCAGATTTTCAATGCCAGACAAGAGACGTTGAAGTGCATTTCGATGCAAGTCACGTTGCATATCTGCAGTTGGAGAAGATCACGAACTCTGTCAAGAGATGCTTACCGCATTTTCGTCTCAATATCGGTCGTACCGTTTAACTGGATTAATTTCTGTCACAGTTTTCATTGTGAGGCAGGAGGCGTTGTATTGCAAGTCATGTTACATATATGCATTTTAATGCTAATCATTCGAGTTGAATTAAGGATATTGCAAACAAAAATTTATTAGATATAGTTTTTGTTGATATAGGTTTTGATACATTTATATATAGTAGGGTATTATATGGGTTTATAATTTATACGAGAACATAACTATTCACTCCAAAAATTGACACTAGCAACTGTATGAATCTTAAGTATTGACTTTGACCTCCTTCTCTTGTGTTATCTCGATCCTTGGTATCAGTGCAACTCTGTGGGTTCTTTATCAATGATGAGCATTTATTTCTCACCTGAAGCTGTCGACTTGTCATATCGGTGTATGAATTATCATCTGGGTATGTTTTTTCTCTGATCTATTGGGTTTCAGAGGGGGTTCTAGACTAACGCCCTTTGTACACATTTTAGATAAACGGCAACCTTTAGGAGAAGTGTATGCAACACTTGCAATCCTATTCTTGTAACCAAAACTTAGTTTTTAGTCTTCAGCAAGCTTTTTCTAGATGCTAGTTTTTTAATTACTGTTTCATGTTTATGACATCAAAGCATTTTAGGGTTTTTATTGCTATTGCCAACATAATCATTCGCTACATTCCCGCAGATATCCAAAATATACCCAACTCTCCTTGCACTCAAGCGATTGAGACACGAATCCCTCTCTTCATATTTCATTTCCAACAATTTTGAAACAAAGTCGGCAATACATTTTATTTTATTGTATAATTTTACACTTCTTATACCTGATACCCTTTTATTATCACATTTCATAGAACGATTTCCTTCAACTTTAGCAGGTTTTTCTTCACATGAGGTTTTCTTGATATCACGACCCATAGTTTCCATTTTGGTTTTGGTTTGGGTCTTCTCCCACCATATTGATTTAGCCATTTTCACCGAATCTTCATTCATTCTAGGCTTGAGTGTTAGTGGCACCACACTTTTTTTTCTGCTTGCACCATATTGAGCATTGCCTATCTCATTATATTGGAAACTCAGGTCCGGTATATTATGTTCTATCAACACACCCATTGCATCCTTAGAGCTTGTATTTCCTCGTTCATTTTTAAGGAACCATATTCAAGATAATGCTGGTCTTTGAGGTGTTGCAAAACCCAAATGTGGAGCTTGATATGCTTAATTTTATCTCCGCAGTGCAAATAACACATATCCCCGTGTGTTCATTTCTATTAAAATATTTCCATATAAAAGTAATAAAACTAGGCAACATCCTGTCTACACCCAAAGGGGACTGTTATCTGTTTGAGTCCAGATACGAGTCCATTTTATACATACATGATCACTAGCGTCACTGTGTTAGCAAATGTATTGGCACCATGTAGTCAGTCACACATATCTTGTGCAAAAGGGTTACCATACACTGCCAGATGCATTAATACCTGGGCAACCTAACCTAACTTATAAAACAACCTCCCTTGCTTTTGTTACAACTAATCATCCCAACCTAACCTAACCTATTGTATCCAAGAAATGATGTATTTTTTTCCATCGACTTCTTATGCCTACTTATGATTTTTTTCAGTGTTTTTCGAATAATGCATTACAATTATCTTCTCATGTCTCTACATTTTGATTAATCCTTTGCAGTTTGATACACACATCCAATTTTGATCTAGTAAATCATCAAAAACCTAACCTAACCTAATTTATGTACGGTACTCAATCATTGTTATATACAATGCATAACAAATATCTCCACTTGACTTCACATTTTGATCAATCCTTTGCAAACTGATACACACATATAATTTTAATCTAATATATCAAACACTTACCCTAATCTAACCTAACTTATGGATGGTATTCAGTCATTGATATAAACAATGCATACCAAAGATCTCCACTTGATTCAACATTTTTATCTATCCTTTGCAGTTTTGATACTCACTTCCAATTTTAATCTAGCAATTTCATCTGTTTTCATATATAATTTCATATTTTTTTTAATGTGATAGCTTATTTTCATATGATTCTTGATTTGATACAATTCTAGATCATTTTTACATGTTATTCATACCCATCAAAAACCTAACCTAACCTTATGTATGCTTCCTAACCTAACTTATGTACGGTATGCAGTTATTGAAATATACATATGAACCCTCCACAGGGTACTTAATCAAACTTACACCTAATTATTTCTACTTCATGGTCACTCTCAACCCCTATTAGTTAGCAGAGAGGGCAGATTTTCAATCTTCTTTGTGCAAAAAGGGTTATCATGCACTGCCAGATGCATTAACACCTAGGCAACCTAACCTAAGGTTTATAAACTGAACAGGTTGCCCTGCCATTTGACCAATTTAAGATGGTTCTGCGCATCTCTTTGAAATACGCCAGTTAAGACCCTCATTAATTGTTGTAGCAGTGGTCGCAGTAGTGTACTACCTGTTGCAGCATTATATCTTGCATACTTTCAACTATTCCATGGTGATATTTTATTTGGAACAATTTGTATAATATTGCTGAGCTGTTCTACGTCCGTGTGCTTCATATGATCACTGAAAGGCATGATGAAGACCGTTAGATTCCAGAGGAAGTGACGGTGGAGTCAGAATGTTGTTTACTGCAAGAGAAGCAATACAACTAATGTCCAACAAGTACTATAAATACACTACGCTCCATAAATTTGATTGCTGTCTGTATCCCCCAACAATCCTACATATTTCAACTGGATGAAGTACCAGACCTTAGCTAATCCATCTGCTTCAAGTACAAGTCAGCTCATCTCTGCCTGATGATAAAACTGGTAAGATTACTAATATATTATTTAGGCCTCATTTGAAGCTTGTTTTTTCATATGTGGGATTGTATGACACTTTTTTTATTGTACATTGTAAACACATTACTTAATGCAGTCTGTAGACTGAAGATAGGCCAGGCTTGTTAGTTTAGTTACCCTACGTTGATGTGATTGTGCAATAACAATTCTCACAGTAGCTTCCTTAGACAGACTTGCAAGTTCTATTTGAATAGTAATTTGACACCCTGAAAATATTTGATTATATCTGGACTAGACTAGCCCTGGTCTCTTGTATTTTACTAAATGGCAGGATATTTTCTACTAAAACAAACTTGCCAATGAAAAATATTTGCCTCAATTTTGTTGCACTTGAAGAAGCAATATGGAAATGTCAGACTCCAAAGAGTGCATCATGCTCTGTCAAGGTGACTGATCCCTGGTGCTAGAGTTATTATACATCTGAAAAAATAGCTTGGGTGCTGTGGATGTTTGTTAACTAGGAGTGAAGAAAATATAATTTTCCATTATCAGCCAATACAATATAGCTACATAATACATTCATCCTTATTTTACACTGTACAAAATTATAATGGATCTGGGGTGATGTCCCAGACTTGGAAGGGTGAGGCAGAAGGAGATTGGCACAGATTTGACATTAATGCATTTTTTTCAATAAATGTATCATCTTGGCAGTGCCTCATGCATACTTGGCTGCAAATGGTGGCAAGAGATAGAGGTGACGTTCCAGTTGTGCTCTCTTATATGGTCCTGGGGTAGAGATAGGAGAACATTTTGATGGTAAGTATTTATCAAAATACTCCTCAATGAAGTTACATTTTGTGATCTAAAATTTTCTGCAACTTTACAACTGATTTAATGCTGTCCTAAACTGATAAGCTCATTACAAAATATAATAAAAAAGATTAGCTAATGATTGCAGATGTTTGAGTACAAAACTTTGTACAATAACTATTTATGATTCCTGCTAAGGTTCCTGATTGGAAACTCTAGCTCCAGCATCAAAGTTTGCGGAACATTGATTTTTCGAAAACAAAATTATCAGGTACATGAAGAACACACATTCACTTTGATGATTTTTCATAAATTCTCTGCGCATATCAAATTTCTACTAGTAGCTTATACTTACTAACAAAGACCTGCTCTTTCAAGTCCCATAGTTGAATATTGTGATTTTCAACGTTTTGATGCTGAAAAGGGGGGTGCGGGGAGTCACCCCCGTTGACGTTGAAGTAAGGGGATAGACACAGTTTCAATACAGGTGCTAAAAACAAATACTCATGATATACATCGAAACTACAAGAAGTTACTTGGGAATTTCCTTTTTGGTAGATATGATGCACACACTGTCCACAATAACATGTCATTTTGAACTTGTCACTTCCCCAATAGTGTACCTCAAAGTTCTTCCCTTTCCTCCACTTTTCAATGCTATCATGGTTGACCTGCCCATTCCAACAGAACCCAACACCTATGTCCACTCAAACGCGGACGACCTGACAATAATCACACAACACCACAATGTCCACAAACACGAGACTGCAGCTGCACACCTCCAGCAGTACCTGAACTCTCTTGAAGTCTAGCTGCTGGACAACAGAACGCATGTGTTTGCAAGCATTTCATCCCTCACATTATTAACACCAGACAACGGTGAACACCGCATCCACCCTTGTGTCACGCTCAACATCACACCTGTACCCCACAGTCACACAACAACAATGTATGTATAGACATACAGCCGTTTCCCCCTAGTTAGGGGGGTGGCTAAGTTAGGCAGACACAGAGGGGGGAGGAGCCCAATCTCCCCGCCACAAGACCGTCGTGTCCCTGCTGAGGCTCGAACTCGCAACATGCAGCATCAGAGGCTGACACTGCAGTCGGATACGCTAACCACTCGGCCACGGCAGCCACACAACAACAATCCTTGTGGTAATTTATGACACAGGGATGACATCCAAACCATTCACAAGCAACACCGGTGCTGAAGCTAGACCTAGACTGAAAGTGTCTCAAATACTTATCACAACCACGTACAGTCTATTCATGGAATCCAAATAGAACACTCTCAAAAAAATCATCTCACACATCATTTTTTAGGCTAACAGTGCCTGGTCCCTGACCTTACTCTCAAAGACATTAATTCCCTACAAGGAATACACAACACGGCCTTGGGCGTTGCAACAGCTGTACGCAGGCTGAACCCTTTCTCTATCTGCATGAGGATTTAATTTGATTTAAGCCTCTTTTCCACCGGAGCCTCAACGCAGTCATAACAGGCTCCCCCGTATTGCTCTACAATTATGGATTCCATTAGGCTTGCAAACCTCTGTGCAGTGCAAGAAAAACAACATTGTAAAAATGAGAGCAATTTGAAAATTTGTCAGGTCAGATGAACGCTGGTGTGCACAAGACACTTAGATGAAACGCATCTCTGCTTTTAAACATTTAGAACTGCATGAGTAATGTGTATCCATGCTAGCAAGTTCATGTAGCATCGTCGAGACTGGTGCAAGGGTTACGGCTCCACGGACAAAGTCAGCTCCGAGAGCAATGCAACACAATGTTTACAGCACCAGGGTCTAGTTCAGTTCTGGTACAATTTATTTATTCAGGTAAGATAAAGTCAGACAAAACAAATTCCCGCCTCCAATCACTTGAAAATTCAAGAGCAACATGTACGCAAGTCAGTGCTCACTAATAGCATCATGAAATTGGTACAAGGTCTACAGCTTCACAGATGAGATCAACTCCAGCTGCAACCCATCACAAGGTTTACAGGCTAACTGGACTTGTCTCAACATGTTTCAACTGATCTCAACACACCTCAACCAGCCTTGATGCGGCACTCCTCCTCTGTGTTAGGAATCCAAGGACTGTAATAGCTAATTGTTCTACTCACGCATTTCACAGCGTATGGAGGGGGAAGCAGGGCTCACAAGGTTCAGATGGGCCTTGAAAGTGTCCCAAAGTTTTTCAAGGGGTATTTGTTTAATTTGATCCTCATTTCCACCAGAGCCTCAACCTGAGTTATAATAGGCTCCCCCGCACGACATAGTATGCAAGAAAAAACAACGCTGGTAAAGTTGGATCTCTTACCTTTGATCTCTTACCTTTGCAGCCCCCTCCAGCAGGTCCACATCAAGTGGGGAGCAGCAGAGCCGGGGGAGGCCAGCACAGCCATGCGCGCCAGTACGCTGTTGAGAACAGCAATGTTAACACAGGTATAGGAAC
>SDVV010042456.1:0-10340 GCA_016164225.1 Gammarus roeselii | reverse complement strand
ATATATATATATTTATTGGTGGACTTCTTGGTTTGGTTGGTGTTGTTTTAGTAGTGGCTGGCCCGGATGACAGCACAAAACTAATATTTACATTTCCAGGGTCCTCAGGCAATCAGTTCCAGAACAGTGCTTCTTTCTATCAATTTAGGGACAGGTACAAAGTGCAAACTCCAGAGACATTTTCCAATTTTTATTGACAACGGAGTAAAAATGACAGCACTAGACTCAAGACGCACAATGCAAGAGGGGGGCTGAGGCTAGAACTTCTGAGGAAGTTCAGCAGCTCTGCTGCAAGTGAATGAAAAAAGAACAAGGTATAAGTTTAAAATTCAACAACCTATTTTGAAAGTGGATTCACAAAAAGTGAATAGATTGGATTCTTCTCTATACATCAACTCATCATACGATTCAATATATGCGAACTTCTGTACATGCTTCAATGGGTAAAACATATACACAACTCGGAAACATCCCAGAAATATTGGAATATAAAAGCTATAATATAATTTGAATGATTATCACACATACTATGATATACTTCATTGTAGTTTAAAAGATTCTGGCAATAGAATTACAAACTTAGGTACTGCTATGAATGAATAAACTACACTTTGGCAAAACATTGAAAATATTTACTTCCAGGTCTATACAAAATAATGCATTGCTTCAACATATACCAACACTTGCAGGCAGCAACATTCCAATGAACTAAAGCTCAAATCCATGAACATAATAAAATAGACAACTATACTACAACCAGTACCCTGCGTATTATCAAAGAAAGAGCTCATAGCAAAGATTAAGGATTTTGATAACACTCTGCATCTCATGTATTTGCTTCAGCAAATCTAGCCATTCAGTTACCTTTCCAGAAGAAAGAAATGCCAACAAGTTGATGGTGGGGCAGTCAGGCAGATCCCCCTCACGAGAGATGTGAATCCTCTGGCAGACAGCCAACAAGCAATGAACAAAGCTTAAGTGTCCTCAGAGTTGGCATTTCTTAACACCACTGCGCATCAATATGACAGTATGACAGTGTCACATTTCAATGATACTTCCAACACTTCAATGTAACTACTCTGCTTAATCTAGAATGTAAAAGATAAATGATTGCAGAGTGGAAATCACAATTAGAACGGTATGACAACAATAACGCAATGCACTACTACATTCCTCCCCCCCAAGACTGTGCTTAGTGCAGATTTCCACACCTGACTGTCATATCTTTATATTGTTCTTATGATTACAATGATCCAACTTTTTATCTCTTAATTTTCTATAGCACAAAAACCACTTGCAGTATAACTCATTGCCAACCAACCAAGTTCATCCAAGCATGGGAAAGGAGAACTGAATTAATTCCATGCCTACAACCAGAACACAGAGATAAATGAATGCAACTTGAATCAATGTAACAGCATGCACATAAAAAATGAATCAGTTGACAGGCAAATAAATAACTAGTAACATGGGAGTACTCTCCTGCTAATGAGAAGCACCATGACAATAGTGACCAGCAACAAGTGACCAGAATTTTCAATTGCACCCTAAGGCACATGCAAATACCAACCGGTAACATAACAGAAACTAGAAAAGCTCCTTGATAAAGCACTCTTCAGCTTGGTATACGACACTTTTATGTTTTTCAAGTTCCACAGAGGACCATCCTCTGTCTCATAATTGAGTGAATCAACTCCCATTTTCAATTTCCCTCTCATGTGCCTATACTCCAAAGTTGTTTATTGCACATCTGCGTTCTCCTCTACCAGTTTGGACGATCTAGTAATCTTTCCATGGTGAGGTTTCAGACAATTTTTTGATACATCAGAGTCAGGAAATAACTGTTCCACAAGGGTGCTGTACAAGGATCCTGATGCTTCCGCATCATCCACGCAATGCGGCTCCGGTGACTCAGACAATGACGATCCATCCAATTTGTCAGATGCTGAAGACTGCAGTTCCTTTTCCCCTTGAACAAGGTGCCTGGGCTCAGATTTCTGGAAGATGTTCTGTAGTATCTGTCCACTTCTTTGTTGCATCAGCTGACCTGGATGGCATTTCTCAGCAAGTGCATCAGACTCCCACTGATTGGCAGGAATAGTATCACCAGATAAAGGTGATATGTCACCCAGTGACAACTCCAACACCTCCACTTCTTCTGGGAAAATGATTGGGGGAAACTGTGCACTGAAAGCATGATTGGTATCCAGATCACCTGGAGTGGCACAATCACTCTAGTTTGCAGAATTATCAAGCTCCACACCATCCTCATGACCAAGGTGACGGTAATCTGCAGGGAATCTAGTTGTTAAAGGCTAGACTCCAAGAGAGTCAATGGAATCATCAAGCTGGTCTGACTCATCAGGCTGCTTGTCAGATAGCCCAGTATCTGAATCTGAAAACATATTTTCCAATAATGAAGGATTCAAATAATCATATCCCACTTCATTCATTCTATGAATTCTTTGACGACTCTGAGAATATTTAGCACATTTCTTGAAATGGTGCTTAGGATTGCCACATATAAGACAGGAATGGTGCCTTCTCCAACACTCCTCCTGCTGATGTCCATTACGGATACAATAAGAACAGTGGAGACTATTTGTGCAATTTCCGATTTTTTTCCTGGAGTTCTTGAAAACTCTGGTAGCAAACTGTCTTTCAGGAGACTTCCTCTCACACAGATCAACAAAAAAACATTTCTTTTTGATAGTGTTAAGATTAGAGTTCGGAGTCTCCTGACATAGGCTTCTTCTCCTCTTTTTATCCTGCCTGTCCGCTTCCTCCAGGAACTGTCCCCAGGTTAATTCTGCATTTTGACCCAAAAGTTTTCTCAGTAATTTTCTCCTCTCAATGGCTCTACCAAACCACTCAGGAGTACTGGCAATGACCTGTTCTTGAAGATGCTGCACACTCTCCCTCTGGTTAACCTGATCATCAATACCTGCTGCAAGCTGAAGTCTCGAACAATATGACTTCAGAGTTTCATTACTTGCACTGGATGAGCAGATACACTTGGCTATTGTAGGAGGAGGGCTTTTCCTTAGAGAAACTACTCCTGAAAACAAATTTCTTTTTGTGGTGGCGTGAGATTGTCTACAAATGTTGGCAATTTTCGGTTTGTTAGTGATGAATGCATTTTGTTGGATGCTTTGCTGCTGCCAATATTTGGAGTTGATTATGATATTCAATGTGTTCATCCAAGTTGCATAGGAGTGCATTTCAATTTTCTGATTGCCAGAAGAGATCTGGAACTGTTCAGGACTTCTATGGTAAAAACAGTCAAGATGGGTTGCAGCACTTGAAATCAACTTTGATTCTTGGCATGAAACATGGCACCACCAGGTTGGGAACAAAACACCAAAAAAGGGAATCAATTGTCACTAGGATTGCTTCATAATCTTCTGCAACAATAATTTTGCCTGAGCAGAACTCTTCTCTTATATAGTGAGTGAGGAACATTTGATTTAGTGCCTGCAGCTGAAAAAGCAACTTCACTTTACCAGACTCTGCAGCAGTGCAAGGCCCAGAACCAGCCCAGAAGCTGGTCACCTCTGAGCATCCATCAGCCACACAGGACTTTGCTTCACCACCAACAACGCTGCATGTGCTGCAGGACACTCCGCCGCTGCCATGCTGGAAACCGTCCATGCCCATAATCTCCTCAACACCCCCTCTGCTGTGATTAGTACCTTTAGACATCAATAGTCTCTTGCTGAGTTGTCTCTGATTTGCTTTCTCTATGGTTGGTTTTCTTAGGAGTTCTCTTTTGTAAATTGTCTTTCTTTGAGTTTTGGTTTTGAGTCATTATTTCGAGCTGCTATGCATAGTACACTGTCCCTGTTTGGGCGCCAATTTAGTAGTGGCTGGCCCGGATGACAGCACAAAACTAATATTTACATTTCCAGGGTCCTCTGGCAATCGGTTCCAGAACAGTGCTTCTTTCTATCAATTTAGGGACAGGTACAAAGTGCAAACTCAAGAGACATTTTCCAATATTTATTGACAACTCTGGTAAAGATGACAGCACTAGACTCAAGAGGCACAATGCAAGAGGGGGGCTGAGGCTAGAACCTTCTGAGGAAGTTCAGCAGCTCTGCTGCAAGTAAATGAAAAAAGAACAAGGTATAAGTTTAAAATTCAACAACCTATTTTAAAAGTGGATTCACAAAAAGTAAATAGATTAGATTCTTCTCTATACATCAACTCATCGTACGATTCAATATATGCAAACTTCTCTACATGCTTCAATGGGTAAAACATATACACAACTCAGAAACATCCCAGAAATATTGGAATATAAAAGCTATAATATAATTTGAATGATTATCACACATACTATGATATACTTCATTGTAGTTTAAAAAATTCTGGCAATAGAATTACAAACTTAAGTACTGCTATGAATGGATAAACTACACTTTGGCAAAACATTGAAAATATGTACTTCCAGGTCTATACAAAATAATGCATTGCTTCAACATATACCAACACTTGCAGGCAGCAACATTCCAATGAACTAAAGCTCAAATCCATGAACATAATTGAATAGACAACTATACTACAACCAGTACCCTGCATATTATCAATGAAAGAGCTCATAACAAAGATTAAGGATTTTGATAACACTCTGCATCTCATGTATTTGCTTCAGCAAATCTAGCCATTCAGTTACCTTTCCAGAAGAAAAAAATGCCAACAAGTTGATGGGGGGGCAGTCAGGCAGATCCCCCCTCACGAGAGATGTGAATCCTCTGGCAGACAGTCAACAAGCAATGAGCAAGCTTAAGTGTCCTCAGAGTTGGCATTTCTTAACACCACTGCGCATCAATATGACAGTATGACAATGTCACATTTCAATGATACCTCCAACACTTCAATGTAACTACTCTGCTTAATCTAGAATGTATAAGAAAAATGATTGCAGAGTGGAAATCACAATTAGAACGGTATGACAACAATAACGCAATGCACTACTACATTGTGGTGTTGCTTCCATAGCTTGAACAACAGCGAGTTGGACTGGATGTTTAGTGAAAGCTGTCTGCCAAGCTAGTGGTTCTGCAGTTGGTTTTGCATCTTGCAGCACTGTTTGTTTGCTGTTTGGTTGGGAATGTTGAAGTTTGAGCACCTTGTTGGAGGCTTCATGTAAGGATTTGTAATCGAAATCGTTCATGCTTCTTAGATTTTTATGCAACCTACACCTGGTTATGTCATGATGATGGAAGTGTATTCGACAAGTTTGATCCTGCACTGCGAGTTTGTGCTTCTTCCTGCAGTGCTACTATATCCTGCCATCCTGGGCGTGGAAGGTCAAGCATTTTTTAATGGCGCACTCAGTGTATCCAATGTAAGGAGGATTGGGAGATTCACAGTTCACCATGGGGCATTTTATTTGGTATACTACAATGGCCATCTGGAGCAATTCACTGCTGGCATTGTCATTGTTTTTCATTATGAGATTGCTTTTTTGTTGTTCTTGTAGTAGAAGTTCATGAACAATTTGTTGCATAGGTTTGTACACGTTATTTCATCACTTTATAAATTATTTGGATTTTATGTCAAATCTGTCCTGGGGGCTCATTTGATTTTGATAGTACGGTTTAGAATGGTCTAGCTTCTCTATTTCAATTTCGCTAATTTTTACATTAACATTCGTCTTAATGGCATTGTGAGTTATTGTCAGTGGATGACTATCATTTACAAGCAGCAGTTTCACTTGCTTCACTTCTGCATATAACTCTTTCCAATCTTGCGAGATGCAGCGAGCTCAATGCAGAGAAGTGCTGATTTCCCAATCCATATTACATTGGATACACTGAGTGCACCATTGCAAAACGCTCTATCTTCCACGCCCAGGATGGCGGTCCAAAGGAGCACTGCAGCAAGAAGCACAACATTGCAACAGGAAGACTTCCATCATCATGAAATAGCTAGATGTAAGTATTTTGAGAATCTATGAAGTATTAACAATTTTGAGTACAATCCCTCCCTCAACAGACAGCATGAAACCTTCAACAAGGTGCTGAAACTTCATCATTGCTCCGCTCTTCTGTCAATAGGAGTTCTGTTTTCATGGTCTTTTTATTTATTACTCATATTAGACCCATCTTGGACTACTGCTCATGTGTGTGGAATGTGGGATATTTGGGGGATCTGAGACTGTTGGAGTCAGTGCAGAGGAGGTGGTCCAAGGAGATTGATGGGCTGAGTGGAGTGGACTATGGTGAGCGGCTCAAATCAATGCAGTTGTTTTCTGTGAGGGGGAGGTTGTTGCGCTCTGATCTTGTGAAGTGTTGGAAGATTTGGCATTGTTCTGTTGATTCAGGTTTGTATGCTCTGTTTGAGAGAGCTCCGGATGTTGGCACACGTGGGCATCATTTCAAGCTGGTGGTTCCTTGCTGTCAGACGGACTATAAACAGAGATTCTTATATTCTCGCTGTGTGCAGATTTGGAACCGGCTGCCCGCTGATGTGGTGCTTTGTGATTCACTTCGCGGCTTCAAGAGGGCCCTGGCAGAGGAATTGGGAACAGTGTTGTATGAGTTTTGCTTGACTCAACTTGATGTGATATTATGGCTTTGTTTGTGTTGTTGACAGTTGTGTGCAGTTGTTGACTGTCTTCATTGTTTTGTTTCTTTGGACCTATTGAGCGCATTCTGACCAGCATCCTGCTGCGGTGCTTGTACCGTGCTGTTCATTTTGATTGCTGGGGCGCTGAGGTGTACTGCCTCCCATGCCTGCGTGCCCTGTTGGCGGAGCTGTTGGGGCTGTGGGGGGCTGCAAAGGTGAGATACAATGGTGAAACCAAACAGCAAACAAACGGTGCTGCAAGACACAATCAACTGCAAACCAACTAGCTTAGCATTCCACTTTTATGGAACATCCAGTCCAACACGCCATTGATCAAGCTATGGAGGCAACACCACAACACCAAATAAACCAAGAAGTCCATCAATAAATATACCTAAGTCTCTCCTACCCTATTCACAGCAACTCCGGCCAAGACAAACTGGTTTAAGAATGTGAGTCACAGTCAGCAGGGGTTAATCAAATACTATTGTCCCCCTCCAAACTTGTTGACTCAAATAAATCACTGAACTGAATAAGTCATGACTTCAATTATCTAGAAATTCAAATTTATTGTCAATTTCTTTGTTCATGAGTATTAGTAGAAGAACACTTGCTAAAATATTTCACCTTATCTATTGTTTAAAAATTTATTGTTTATTTTGTTTTATTACAAATGGAGGGCCAATGGAGTTTGAGCTGGGCCAACTCTTGTTTCTGCTACATGTTAATCATGTTGCAGTGGGTGGGGCTTGTAAGTTGAAGGCTTCTGCTGATGACTTCAAACTTTATTTGAGTTTCTCATGCAATGTATAATCAATTTGCCTGGGTGTGTTTTCTTTGCAAGGAGATCTGAATTTGGTGCAGTCAGTGTCATTGTCATGGTATCTCTCTCCTCTCTGAACATTACAAAATGTGTCTATGCATTTCTACAGGGGTCTTCTTGAACTGGAGCACCTTGATGAAGGAATTGCTTATAATTTGAATGGTGTGGTACTTGATTTCTGCAAGAACTTGGAAGTGCTTGTTGTCTCCAGGTTGTGATTTCACCTCCATGGGAAGAGTGTGTAAGAAAGGCTTCCACTTGTGCGACCAGTCTGCTTCATTTTACTGCCAATAGGAGTTCTGTTTTCATGGTGTATTTGTTACTTATATAAATCCCATCTTGGACTACTCATGCATGTGGAATGTGGGATAGTTGGGGGATCTGAGACTTTTGAAGTCTGTACAGAAGCGATGGACCAGGAAAATTGATGTGCTGGGTGGAGTGGACTAAGTGAGTGAGTAGCTCAGAGCTTTACAGTTGTTTTCTGTCAAGAGGAAGTTTTTGCGTTCAGATCTGGTGAAGTGTTAGAAGATTTTTCACTGTCGTGTGGATTTGGGTTTGTTTGCTGTTTCAGCAAGCTCCGGTATTGGCAGACGTGGTCATTCTTTCAAGCTGGTGGTTCCTTGCTGATGGATTGACAATAAAAGCTGATTCTTTTAGTTTCATTGTGTGCAGGTCTGGAACTGTCTGCCTTCTGATGTGGGGCAGTGCAATTCCCTTTGTGGCTTCAAGAAGGTCTTGGCTGGGAAGGGGGAGGGGTGTTGTATGAGTTTTGCTGGACATAATTGATTCAATAATGCACTTTGGTTTGTGTTCTTGACAGATGCTGCAGTTTTTGTGTCATGTTCTTCTTTTTGATAACTGGCATGCTGAGGTCTACTGCCTTCCATGCCTGCATTCCCTGTTGGCAGGGCTGTTGGGGCTGTTGGAGTCTGCAAATGTGAGATACATAACTATCAAGATACTCATTCTATCCGAATTTTCTCTATACCAGCTAAAACGTTTTCAAAAATCTAGAATGTGGGTATCGTGTTTGATTAGTTTAATAACTGTATGTATCTATGTCCTTGAATTGTTTTGACCCTTTCTGGCATGAGCTATGGTGGTCGTTTGAGTAGCCAGGATTTGTCTGCTTCTTAGGGCTGACCTTATCAAATATTGGAAAATTTTGCTTGGTAAATCAGAGGTTTGTTAACCATCTTTTCTTTGGCTCCCAGAGTTGGTACTAGAGGTCATATGCTGAAGTTGGTGTTTCCTCCTTGCTCTCCTGATCTCTGCAGTAGGTTTTTCAGTGTGAGATGTGTTGTTGTGTGGAATGGCTTGCCTGCTGACATAGTGCAGTTGACGGATATCACTCGCTATAAGCAAGCTTGTGCTGATCTGATGTATTAGGGATTTTTTTAATATTTCTTCACTAGGCTGATGAAGTGTAATTCATTTGTAGGGATGTGTGTATTATGCATATGTGTGTGTGTGGGTGCATGAATATTTTTTTTAGTGTATGTATATATATGTAAATCTGTGTGTGTATGTTTTATTTTGTGACTAACTGAACTGCTGTATGATCAGTTGCCTGAAGCCTGTCAGAATAGGGCCAGTGTTGATGCACTTTTTCAAAGAATATCAAATAGCTCCTTACAGATACAAACATAACATACAATAATGGATCATATTAACAGTGGCCATAAAGTTATAATGTTATACTTTCTGGGCAATACTGCGTCAAAATCAAGCCAACCTGTGTCAACATAAGGCCATCGGTGTGTCAACACTGGGCCATTCAGACTTGAAATGTCAAATGCAGATCAGAGTTGCTCCAAACAGTGATTCTTAAGGAGTTCTGGAAAATATATCAACAACAGAGTTGCATGTACTTAACAGCTTGCTCTGTGCTGTTTTGTACAGACTCAACACCTCTATCTGTGGAGTTGTTGAGCGGGGGAGGATGGGGAGAGAAAGAGGTGTATAAGCATGGCAGTGGAGCAGCACAGGCCCAGTCACCTCTGCTGCAATCCAGATACAGATGTGTGTGCAGCTATAGACCATGAAAGTCAAGACTGTTGGTTCCCAAGCAGTGCCATAGTTCAACAATAGGCAACTGCTTGGCAGTGGCGTGCTGCATTCAATACTGCAGGTTCCAAGCAGCAGCATAGGTTGCATACTGCGTAAAGTTTGCCTTACATACTCCAAAATATCATATCAAATAACATGCTGGGGTCACGAGGTGCAAGGGCAGTTGCCAAATATACACATGTTTGACACTTTGTCAAGGAAAATTTGTTGATAAATTTTCATTAATAAGACACAAGATGAATAAAAAGTTTTACACACCATTGAGAAGATAATGTTATTAGTCAACATGTGTGATTCAATCTCTTCAACTGTTTGATATACGAGTATTTTTGTGATGCTGCCTCAACATAGCGCCAGGTTCGTTGACACTCAACATAGGGCATTGGGGAAAGTGTTGGCGCACCAGGTCCCCCCTCCTACAAAAGAAATGAAGTCTAATGATATTTTCATAAATATATATTGAACAATTGCCATTTTTTAAACTGTTTTTCAGGTCTATATTCAGCGTTCTAGGCCTTATGACCCGGCATCACGATTTTTAAAAAATGAAAAGTGGTGGAAAAGTGTGTCAACACTAGGCACTTACCCTACCATGTCAATTCTTCCTGTATTAATGTTCACTTGTAGTACTTACTTATTTGTGTCTCATTCTATTCATATGAATTAGACATGCTTTCTAAACCATTGGCCAAATGGTAATATAGTTTTGTTATTATTTCAGTTGTCTGATGATGCTTTGTGTTTTAAGCAAAATCAGTCACGAGTAGAAATGTTGATCAATGTATCTATGTCTTTAACTAACCCTTTGGAAAAAGCGGTATTTAGAACTTTGGAAAAATTCAAGGCCTTTGTTTAACAATGCCTCTCTCAC
>SDVV010042455.1:0-10340 GCA_016164225.1 Gammarus roeselii | reverse complement strand
GAATTTGAATAAACATTAAAATTAAGCATTCGTAGGTATCCGTACGTGGCTAAAACAAGGTAAGTGTAGGCACAGTAGCGCGCAAAAATTCGTTCATGATTCAAAACTAAGTGAAATCTTCTATGCACATTTTCCGCTCTAGATTTGAACTCACCGGAAATTGGATTAATATTGCCCTTTAAGAGGCTTTGTCCACACATAGTACCGTAAGATTCGTTTCATGAAGTTAAATTCCACGTAGGAAAAGTCTAATTCATTTTTCCGGTTACAGATTACCCGTAAACAAATTTTTGCTCGCCACGGTACCTTCGAGTCTAATAGATATGCAATACAAAAATATTTGGCACCAATTGACGCGTCTTTCTGGAAGTAGCTACGCTACACTGGCTACATGCATACATGATCGCGAATTAGAGAGTCTATTTGCATATGGCAGTTAATAATATAACTGGATCTTTAAAAAAAATCAGTTTCTATACATTTTTGGGTCTGGATTCATTAACAATGTGCTGTAAATTTAGATCCAAGCGCACATTTGTTGGATTTTTTCTAGCTGTAACGTCTCTGAACGTAATAAATTGTTGGAGTACTTACACTCTTCCCCTATGCTAATTGTGGTCTCTGAGAGACTGATTTACTAATCTGGAGACCCAGTTACAGGCGCTGTACTACAAGCTAACAGCTGGCTGCCAGAGTGTATATTTCTTTACATAGCTTGTTGACAAGATACTTTGAGAAGCATGGACTGGACCAGAAACACGGACTCTTTGGTACGTAGGTAAACTATCGTTAATAGTCCAAACAATGAGCAAACTATATTCCCAGATTGATTCTATTTGTGAAAAATATATTTATAGAAAAAATAATAACTTGAAATATCAACCAATGACGCAAAATGATTCAGATCGAGCGCCCATAATTGTACCGATTTTTTTTGCACCTAATTATAAAACAACTATTCGAAACTTAAAAACAAACTAGCGATGCCGTTGCACCGCTCAATTTTTGAACCATTAGTACGAGTGAATGCGCTTGTGTTGGTCACTGCGTCGACTGCAAATGAATCACTAACACACTCAGAACGCAGCCAGGCAAATACTATGGCTTCATTAAATTATAATATGTCTGAATGAAACATACATGAATAATCCAAATTACAATTAAATCAAATTCATTCCCCTAGATTGTATGACGGCTTAAGAAAAAATTAGGGAGGTAAGTAATCTCACGTCAAGATAACATCAACTACAACATTGCCCTTGATCAACTCTAGTTCCTTCGTCCAGTGCAGTATATAGCTGCGAAGAGTGACCGTGGAACACTACTACTGTCAACGAAGAGAAAGCTGCGTCAAACATCCCAACAAGTTGTACTATGAAATTACATATCACACATTCGTCGTGCTCACTAAACATCGTGATTAATACAGCGTTAGGTCACCGCGCCGCTAAAATACCCGAGGTTCAACAACATATTACACCGATATCAAATACTACATGCCCTTTGGAAGTCGACCGCAGCTATGCAAATACACACGAGCTGAAGACACAACCAAGTATTTCAATCTAATGAACCATCACATCAAAACCAAGCTCCTTACGAATCATATTTCCCTAAGGTCCCACACAAGCACAAAATGCGTTTTTATAAATTATCTCTTGATTTAATCATTACTCATACAGATACAGACACTAGGCCGAAATCCTCCAGCAAGGGAGGAGGCCGATGGCAAGGCGTACCTCACACTCTCATACACTCGCACACGTAAGCTCACACCCTCGAACATGAGTGTAGTTCGCGGTCAGTGTCGGCAGCAGGGCTCGACAGTGTGACTGGTTTTCCCCTGTCGCGTCATAATGACCGCCCCCCTCCCTCCCCCGCCCATGACCATCCCGTCTCTCAACGATATGCCTAGGGCGGGAAAGCACATCAGGGCAGCGTCAAAACTCATCCGTTCACTATCATTCTCCATTCAGGCCTATCCAGTACACGCTCTCTCGCTACCTCCACACTCACGTCTCTCCTTCCTAATGCCTGCTTTACACCATCCATCCTCCACCCAAACTTTGGTCTCCCTCTAGGCCTACGACCACTCGCCTCTGACTTCAACACCTCGCTAAATAATAAATGGAATGCAGCGAAAAAGACGACTAAGCATACTTGAAATCTAAGTCAAGGAGCGGAGGCCCCACAAGTTACCGTCGAGCTCCCTAGGGAGTGTACAACAGCGAGCCTTACTGTTTTGCCAGCTTGTTCTTCTAGACTACCTACCTATCATTATTACACGGTACGTTAAATGACTGGATCACAATACACCCTCTATAAATAACAAGGTAGGCATAAGACGGCTTTACTAACTAGCAAACGGGTAACACATCTAGTTCTTATGTTATCCGTGCTGATAATTAGACGGTCCAGGGAATTAGCTGGAAAGCACCACACACATCATGCCCAAAACGAGACGATGGTTACCAGGCTCAACATTGCAGGATGATATTGTTTACAAGGCCAAGGGTAAGTATAGGAAAGTAAACTGAGGAAGGCTTCATTGCACTGGATGTAAGCTTTGAAGGGACGCATTTGCAAGCATAATAGTAACAATGAAGATGATATCGTAAATCTTCCATCATCATTCCAGTTGACTAGAGAACGAGTTTCAAGATTATTCCACTACACATCAATGTAACAACACGATCAGAGGGCGCTCAGCACTAACCTGGTGACAAGCGTGGACCACTAGACCGTTGAACTGGAGCACTGCCGTCTAAGCGACCCAAGAAATAACGTTTGTTCAGGTTCAAGTGTAAGATGGTGAAGAAGATTCAGTCAAAAAAAAAGAGTTACGTGTGACACTTTTGGCCAACTCTTTATCGTGCCGTTGCTAGAGCTGAAAGTCTTCGAGATGCGAGCAGATGACAATCATGGCAAGAATTGGCACTTAACAACAGGACTCCTTATAGGAAAAACACAAGGACTGCCAGTTGCAATGACCTAGCGGAAGAAATTGCCATGATACTATGTTTTAAAACGTATTCGCAGCAGCAAAGGAAGTCCTGCGACGAAAGAAAACTGTCGTAGCGAAACAATTAATTCAAACTTGATCGAGTGTCAATAGGAAATAAATAGCAACTTACGTATCTTTATGCAGCACAAAACTAAGACGTCATCTCAGATGAAACGAGAAAACAAACTAAGTGATCGCCGAGGGACATGAGTGGGAGCATATAAAATTCCTGGTAATTGCCAGTTGTGACCAGACGATGGCACCACCAAGATTGTAAAAAAATACCGTTTTGTGAAAAGTGACTAACACATCTAAGCTGAGAATACATATGGCCGAAATTGAACAAAAGTTTGTCTTATACTCGGATGGACTTTCATGCTGAATGATACAGAGGTCCATCGTGCCATACAGATTAAATCTGAACGATTAGTCCTACAGATACTCACACAAAGCCGAATCCTACAGATGGCGAATGACCGGGCGCAACGCACACACATACCAAAAGTTAGACGTTTGGCACAGAGTCCGACTAGTATCTCGCAATTCACTCGCATCGTGTCAGAAGCGAGACCCGAGATCGATAACCAGGCCTCTCCTACCCCGTCTCTCAAAGAGACAGCAAGGGGGTGAACACGCAACAGGGCAGCGTCAAAACTCATCCATTCACAATACTTCTCTCATCCTATCTTTTGCGCGCTTTCGCGCTAACTCCACACCGATAGAATTGAGTGCCGAGGCTTTCTAGCAAACTGGAGTCAGCGTCCTTCAGGCGCCGAAAGTCAAACCAGCAAATAGTGATGCATCACGCTATAGACAAAATGTAGATTAGATTGATTGATCAATTTTCGTTTATGGTGCGAATGCCAAACGTATGCACGAATGCCACAGGAAATACACACTCGGGTCAGCGTCAAAACCTTATCCATTCACATCATTCTTCACTCACGCCTGTTCATCGCACGCTTTAACGCTACCTCCACACTGCTGTCTCTCCTACCTAATGCCAGCTTCGCGCCATTCATCCGTCCGAACTTCGGTTTTCTCACAGGCCTACGACCACTCACCTCGTTTTCAAACCTTTTTCACTCATCTCCCATCATCCGTTTGCACCATGTGTGACCCACCTCAGAACACATGAATCTGCTCTGTCTCCTAACTTTCAAAATCATCCTTTCCGATTCAAACAACGTTATTATTGATTCTATTCTCAAGTGTCGCTCCGGCCATACCCCTAAAACATTTCCTCTCGAAAACATTCAACCTTCTCTCTTCCGCTCGCGTACCACACGTTTTAGCCACGTCAAGCGCAGATGGGACAACTGCCCCCCCCCCTCACGACATCAACTATAACACAACTCAATGTCCAACAGTTCATTCAACAATTCAGTGCATGAAAGCCCAAAACGTAAATATGACCTTGGTAAGGTACATCTCGCTTTCAAAATCTTCACTACAAATGTTCTACTACTTCTTGCAGACGCACTGTTACTCTCCAATCGCATCTTCCGTACTGTAATCTTCTTTATAATAATTTCTCTCGTAGAACTTGGCCATCAAACAACAAAATAGTACCTCTTGAGTTCAATATAAATTCTGATCTTTTCTGCTCTTGTACAGCGGAATATAAAAAAAGTGCGCTACTCAATCGGCACCACACCGACACAAAATGAATTTTAGTAGCTCCACCAACCATTCGACTGCCGTTACTCCAACCCTTATTAGACACTCAGCCGCGGAATCGTCCAAACCAAGGTCTTTCCCTGGTGTCATCACCTTAACTGCCACTTGCAACTCATCTTTTCATCAATGTTAGCAAAAAAATCGCTTTCAAAACTGGCATCCGACCACCGCCAACCAAGCATCAATGTCAGCCTCTTTGACATTCTCATCGTTCAACAATTTTAAATAATCATACCCCCTGTTCCGCACATACTTTACCGACATCGAACTGCCTTTTACACCTTTAACCACATTCTTCTTCTCCGTTTTCCCCTTCACATCATACCAGAGCATCCTGTTCTCTTCAAATTCTCGTACAACCACCTACCTTACCTAACCTCAGCTTCCCTCCAGGCTCTCCTCGCCACACGCTTCGCCGTTCTTTTCGACTCGATGGTTGTCATAGGCCACCACCGATTTCGCCTGCAACCACTTCTCAAAAGCTTTCATCTTCAGCGCCACTGCCATTTTAACGGCTCCCAGATGGTAGCACAGCACAGTCAAGAAAATCTAATGACAAATAACTTGCTGGTGTACGTCGAGTAGAAACAATAATACCTAGGTCAGTTAGCTCGAACTGAAATCCCTGAAAGGATTGAAGACTGTAATAAAGTTTTCTACGGAGCGAAAGATGTATATATAGCGGTTACTGCTCAATGATGCGGGTAAGAAGTATGATCCAAGATCCTTCTTTGTAGAGTAGACGCAAGGAGTTATTAATCAGTTTTATTAATCCGCGCAATGGAGAGATGCACAAAATATTGCACGTTAACAAACGATACCGTGACGATTACGGGCTAAGATAGACTGTATGGGACTGTAGCAGGATACATCGCGACAATAACCTGTATGAACTGAAAACTGTTCAACAGGGGGGCAACGAGATTTCTGGTTCACTCGATATTGGATGCCGTCACCATACCAATATTCATGTGTGATCATCAAGAAAATTGAATACAGTGACAGTGCCAATTGAATAGGACATATGGAAGATCTTTCTTCAGCCAGGTCCAACCTGTCAGGAGCTGAAAAACTCTGCTAGTCTGATGGCGGTCTCGGTCAAGCGATCCATTGGCAGTACCATTGGGAGTTCGACTGCAGTTACATCAGCGAGGGCGACGCTGGGCAAGACCTGCACTATTGACTAGTGACACGCCCGCGTTACTCAACCAAACAAGGCAACTTCTGCGGCTATAACACCTCCATCACCATAACCATATAAATAGAAATGTTAGAGAAAGTACACATCATAGTCAATGTAACTTTTTCCATATTTACAATAACAGGGATGTATATAAAACATGATAAAATAAACTGCACATCAAAAAATAAGTCCTTGAACATCATACATTATATAACAACATGGCAACTAGAATATGTATACAGTGTGTATATATATATACATACATATACACAATTATTTACAGAGTATGAACACTTATATAAACTCTTGTAAATGTATCAGAATACTCTTTTTATTATTATCGTAAGAAGCGAGAGACGACGGAGCGTCCACAAACAGGAGCGGTTCGCAATAGTAAATCAAAGATTCTATACAGCGTGGGGCGGGAGAGGTTTACAAGGGCAATGATTGCAGGAATGATTGGGGACCTGCATTGTTGGCCGGTCTGTTTACTGAAAAGATTCTATTGCTCATCAATGAAGCGTAAATTAGGTTGAAGTTGACATTCTCTCATACCCAAGATCATGCTGGCATAGGAGAAAACGAAGCAAACTTAATACCCATGCTGATCAAACCCCACCCATTAACAACCAACACAGGTCGCCCGGAGACTCTTGCTATGGCCTCTCCGACAGTGAGGCATCGGTTACCAGTAAAAGAATGGGCGTCCATTCACTTAATCAAGTCACAATAATTCAAGCTTGACGCTAATCCGAACAATTGTGCTCAGACCATTCAAGAAATGGATTTTATGAGAGTAGTAATAACGAAAACAGCAGGCATATTCTAGTCAAATACAGTCTGCGTAGTGAGATGGTCTCGAACGCTTTAATGGAAGATGACTTTTCTAGTAGACATCATAGCACAACGTTCCTCTTTAGATTCAATTCATATGATGAGCTTTCAATTGAGTTCTCATCTTAAAGCTAGTTTTAATGGTGAATTAACTTTTGGTAACAACACTAGTTTCTATGTTTAAATCAGTAACACGAATGTTATCAAACGCACAAAGTGCATCGCTGTTTAAACCTGTCTTTGCAAAAACTCAATCAAAACCTGGAAGAAGATATTCATTAAGATACAATTTGGCGAGAGCACGTATCCAAGATATGCAGCAACATCGATTAGGTTGAAAGCAAGTAGGACTGAAGAGGGCCTCTGCTCTGACGCCCAATCTTCAGGAGAAAACGCCTTTCAAATTACGCAGGGAATAACGCTGCAAACATCGATGAATAATGCAACAATTTGACTAGGTGTTTTTGCTCGCTGCGCATCGACAGGCATACTCACGAGCCTCACGTTACTTCTGCATCAACAAGTGAAACGTTGACAATATCACAACGAATATCCACGATTTGGTTTGAATTATTTGCTCAGTTTCCGATGGGCTTGATGAGGGCGGTGTTGATGAAGGCATCAGTCGGCACCGATTGTTTCAGGTAAGCCTAACGTAAGCCGAGAACCCCCAATAAAGACAACAATTTATGTAGCACTAACCCAACAATTATTGACACCTATTGATTCACTGAGTTATACCTTATACAACTCTTAACTTCCAACGGTAATTAAATAATAATAATAAATACTTTCAACCAATAAATATATAATATAATTAAATCTTCATTCAAAGCCAATAGCAACAACAGCTGATTTTGTATTTATTTTACACCATTTCGCAAGAAATAATTTATATCTGCTTCTAAAAGTAACTTATGCTACAAATGACGGGTTCCTATGACTAGCAGCGGCAAACAATGTGCTGGAGGACAACTGCTGCTGATATCATCCCCCAAGCTGGTACCAACTTTCTACTGCCTACACAATGGCAGCACGAAACAGACTCCTTAAACAATACAAAATCACACGGGGAAAACTTTGTATATTAGCCAGCTAAGGCCAACGGAGGCCTCGTCTCGCAAAACACTGAGCAAACAAAGAGTAACACAGAATAGTGTTCCTATTAAATAGGAAGAGTATCTCAGTATAGTCTATTGCATATGAATATTTGTATAAGCCCAACATTCCACACTGGCTGGCATTAGAGGTTAGCAAAGGACGAGCGGCCACTCACCTCGGATGCTAGTCCAAATGGCAGTGATTCCAACAGTGTGCATTAGAACTATAGACTTAAAAATAGTACAAGACATCACCTAAAACCTGCTATTGCTAAAGACGAATGTAATGATATAAATCCAGTCTTAAATCCATCACAATAGAATTACAGCCTACATTTGCCCACACTTTACTGGAGAGGAAAAATAAAATAGCTACAGCAGTGATTCAGAGGTAAAGAGCAAGCTACCGTACTGGAGTAATAAGAATAGATGCCTGATTGTTGTTCTTACCATCTTGCGCTATCACATCAGCGGCTAAACCCTCAAAATCTCGGAGGCTATTGCTGTACAACTCAATAGTAATAAGAATAGTAAAAATAATCAAGCATTCGACTGGACAGAAATTATACCTGATGCTCTACGTTACTTTGGTACGTTTGGTCATTTCTTCTATGGAGGCTTCTCTACACTCCGTGCCCCGGTGCCCCAACTGACCGCAATTGAAGCAGGAAAGCGGTTTTCGCGAGGTGAGGGGGGGCGGGTACGTGGCGGGGGCAGTGGGTAGGGAAGCTATTAGTGGAGCTTGTTGGGGAGGGTGGTACTGGCCATGGTGCTGCGGGGAGTGGGAGTAAGGGGAGAAAAAGAGTTCGGGATGCAGACCTGCAAGACCAGGGTTACCAAGGGAAGGAAAATTTGGTGGCAAGGGGGAGGGCTGGTTTGGATGCGGATTTCCGTACCCGTTGCTGAGTGCCGCTGATGAATGAGGGGGAGGCTGAGGGGGCACGAGGCTCTGCAAGTGGGCCAGCATTGCCGAGTTAAACAACACGGAATAGTTGGAGGGAGCGGAGCTGTAGTGACCTGCTGATGTGGAGGGGTTCCCCACCCCAGGAGAAGTGACAGCAGAACACCCGCTCTCCAAGTGCAGGTCACCGGGCGGAGGCGGCAGGTGGACAAGTCCTCCAGGGTTGTCCCGACCCGCCTTCTCCCCTGGCAAAGGCTGCATGTGAGGGGCCGGGAAGCGGGGGTGTTGGTGAGGCATGCTGGAATAGCGGAGCAAGCTGGATGGGTGATGGGTTTGATATGGAACAAAATTGAGCTGCGAATAAGGAAGGTAGCGAGGGGGCCGGAGAGGGTTGGGGTGGTGTGGCCCTAGCAGCAGAGGGATGTGAGGCGGCAGAGGAGGCGTGGAGTCCTCGCCACTGCCTCGAGAACTGCCTCTCATGTTGCCAAAGTTGTTGCGGTCCCAAGTGTCATCTTCGCTTTGCTTACCTGTGGATAGAGATGATGGCAAATACTCAGAACTGACAAGTCAAACAGATGCCAAAAACATACATGCTGATTTTAACGAATTTTAAAAAACTATAGAAAAGTTATACGGATAGACAAGGCCGAATACCACAGTACTCCTCGCATGCACTCACACAAACACACATAACCCTTTGGTGCTCAAGGGTCTGGCCAGGGTATAGCAAAATACAGTAGTAGTAGTAGAAGTTTCTTCTGTTTTCCACCGGAACTCAAACGTGTAGTCACTGAGTGCTCTAGCAAAAAACACTGAGTCAGAACTGAGGTCAGAGATGAGTGTCAGCAGCAGGGCTCAGCAGCATTTACTGGTATAAACCATTCACGTCCATTTCGTTTCTAAACAAGAGGGCAACGGAAAAGAAGTACGTCCTGACAGTAGAGTATAACGCTGCAAAACGCGGATTTTGTCCAGTCTACGGGAGTTTGCACAAAACATTTCAGCGGCGCAAAGGCGGTCGACGAGAAGGGAATGGAGGTGAATGACTCTTCGGACGGGCAGACGGACAGCATTCAGATTATTTGTAAGGCATGTTAATAGGTTATTAATGTTAATAGGTTATATAATTAGTATGTTCACACATCGGCTACCTTAGGTATTCGCATTTCAATGCTGGGCATACAGTATTGCAATTCCATTGCATGTCATGTTGCATACATGCATTTTCAATACTAGTCCTCTGAATGTTTAGGGATAATGATAACATACATTTACAAGATATTTTTTCATTGATAATAAATCTAAGTTACATAATAATTTACATGCAGTATTAAAGATTAAAACCATTGGATGCGTTCTGGAAAATTAGGTGAGGATACTTCTAGCTGTTCTTTGTCTTTTCAGTAATTTCCGTGGCATGTTTGCTATGCTTGAGTGTGTACATCATTAGATATTCATGTCAGGTTTATAAGTCTATTTATTTTTCGATACGAATGTTAGTATTCTTATTTAGGTGGGGTATAATTGACTCATTCAGAGGTTGGCTGGTGGGTTCTTAGCAGTTGGATTGGAATATTTTGTTATGTTTGTTTTTGTCATTTTATATATATATATATATACATATATACATATATACAT
>SDVV010042454.1:0-10340 GCA_016164225.1 Gammarus roeselii | reverse complement strand
TCTTCTCTGTCCCCTGAGGCTTGAAACTGCTAGCTACTATCCCATCCTGCTTTTTGTCTCACATTGGCCAAGCCAGGCCATCAGCATATCATGGACAGAGCAGGAACATTATTTCAATGAGTTGTGTTTCTTTAGACAATAATGTAAGCGATAATATTCAATGCCACCTAGAGATTGGTATTGATTGTGACCGTTTAAATGTCACTATAACGCAAACGTACCAATTCCCAACTGTCTCCCCCTATCACTGTCGTGTCTCTTACGAATGGGTACATTGTTTGAATGAGTTTTTAAGACGTAACCTTTAATGTGTTTGTCAACCTTTTATTCAATTCTCCGGTCCATTTCCTCAAGGCCACGTGAAGTGACAGCCATTGAAAAGACAATGAATCAATGAACCTTTAAAAGGACCCTTAAAAAATGATCCGTTTCTTGGAGGACCAACTTCTCACGGAGCACCAATCATAGTTAACCAAGATGCATAAATTGAAAAAAAAATATCACGTCGCCACTTTAGTGGGAACAGGAACACCTTGCACTTCACGTCCCAGAAAACCCTTCTTCGAAAACTGAGTGAGTTATACAATTAAAATGTTTCAAGAATATTGCCAATTTGGGATATGATAGACTGGTTATCTCTATCTTTGCTCATTGGTGCTCATTCATACAAAAAGAGTTATGGTAGTTGACCTAGAAACTATAAGTTTCAGACAAAACAAGTGTAAACTGTAGAGGTTCCCAATTGACCCTACATTCATCCTAATAACACTGTATGCATAACATGCTCATCTCAATCCTCATTTGCTACTAAGCAATCAGCTATTCTGATCTCAGTGTTCGCATCTCTCTGTATGTTACAACACATTACATCAAGCTGATACAAATATGATGATCTCACACATAATGATAGAGCAACAAATATTTATTCAGTAAATAAATAAATACGTACTCATTAATGCACAAAAACACCATTAAACATATATTATCAAACTGAACAAGTGATTCAGATGTTATTCTTGAGACCCATATTATGAATGATAATGCTAATGATAATAATGATCATGGTATATTTGAAATCAAGATTACAAAAAATCACATATAATGCAATACAAATCAATTCAACCTAAAACAATCCTGAATTCAAGCCCTTGGTTAGTCTTTTCAGACTATTCGGGCAGATTGAAAACAAGTACAAAAGTGAATACACACAGATCAGCACACCAAGACAATTTATCCTTTTTGTAGCAAGTCCAAGAAGAAAAAAATAATAATGGTGATATAAGAGAAATGCAACCCTCTACAGTGCAAACATGAAAAACATAGGTACTCAGCTTCATGCTATTGGTAGATACTAACGTTATCTAAAATCAGTTGTCGCATCCGACATTTAAACAGAGTAAACGATTTAATCTTTCTTAGATCATGCGGGATGCTATTCCACAGTTTGATGCCTCGGTACACAAAGGATGAGTAACAGCGAGAAACGTTTACCTCAGGAACATTTAAACACTCGTTTGTAGAGTGGCGAGTATTATGCGAATGGATTGGTAAATTAGCAGCAATTTTGTAGAAAAACGTTGCAGAGCTACCTGAGATGTAATAAATACAAAATTTGTACAACACAAATATTTTGTGAATGTTTGGCAGTGGGAGCGATCTTTTATTTTTGTACCTCGATTTTAATTAAGCGGCAGCATCGGCAGAAAGTTTTTTCACGCATCTGTTCTGAATGGACTGCAACTTAGCTAAAAGAGTTCTGTTCGATGCTCCCCAAACCTCTACTTCATACGTCGAAAGTTTCTTGAGAACGCCTACAGATTTTGAAACTTTTTACAAATGAAATTAAGTTGATTGGTAAAAGAAAGTCTATGGTCAATGTAGACTCCATAGAATTTAGCACAATCAAGTATGGATACATAATTATTTTTAATCGTAACATTGATTAGTTGACCTCTATTCTGTGAGCGATGGCGAAATGCCCACCCAAGCTGTTCAGGTGGCAAGGTGGTAAGGGCTCGCGAAGTTGAGTTCTTTATTGCTCTCCCTCACATCACCTATCGTACGATTCACTTCCTGTAAATAATGTAGTTTCTTTTAAGAGTAAGGTATTATATTTTAGACTAATTTATTAACTCTCATTGGAAATGTGTTGTAGATGAACTTCCCTCTGGCGGCGGGAATTCCTCCGAGGGTCAACTTGCAATCAAGCAGTACGGCACTCCAGCTCAAAGTTCTCGGCGTATACTGTAAGGAACCATTCAGCAACAAGGTATTTTGGCACCAGCCAATCAGTGTCAAGAGCGGCATTAAGGAATGGACGCGAGCCAATCGCCATCTGGGAAGCGGCACATGGATCTTGAAATGCTAAGTTCAGGATTAAGTGAGAGTTTTTAATTTAAGAAATACATACAAATTCTAGTAATAGTTTCATCCGTTATTAGTCTTAGTTAAAAAGAGCAACATCTAGACAGTTTAAAATGTGGACAGACAAGTTTTGCATTGGAAATAGTGAATGATTGGCACAGCCACATCAGCCGTCTGCCCCGTCTGGCTGTAGCTAATCACGTGTCGGCACTGCCAGAGCCTCAGGCCAGACCTTCGGCCAAGCCTCATTCAGTCTCCATCAGAGGCAGCAACAAGTTGTACTCATGGTAATTCTCTCACGTTCTGGTGCACCCTGAACTCTTAGTTTTTGCTCGACCAGTGCAATTGGACGTTTTTTAACTGAGTTAGTTTTTAGCTCGATCAGTGTCGTTGATCGTTTTGTGCTGTAGACTAAAACCGGGCACTCGTGGTGTGCCGCTCTCTGGCTGGCACCCATTACTAGTTTTCCCACCCCAGGGTATCTGTCGGGCTGTGCCGCAGCACCCCTACAGGCTTCACTGCCTAAAAAATAGCCACCCAAACCCTGGGTTCAATTCCGGCTTCGGCAAACGCAGAGAAGTGCTGGAATACAGATCTCCTACTTCCAGGCCCCATTATACACATGGACAGCACCCACCCAAGGACCTTGGATAGTGCAGGATTCATCTTGGCGCTTTCTCCTCCTTTTCACAGACTGGAGATGTCTGAACAGCAGAGGCTGTGTAGAAGTTGGGTTAAACACCAAGGATACTAACAATGATCCTGCAACAAAGGGGATATAAGTTGGAAATTAGATGAATACCTAAAAATCCCCAGACCCCCAGCGCGCCCCACCTCATCTACACTCAAGGGCGGGAACACACAAGAGAGCCACGCTCACAATCCCTCCCTATTAAAGGGCGGTCGAGCGGTGGTCTTTTCGTGGTCACTAGTTTCCGGGTTACTAGCTTTTAGGTCACTAGTTCTATGAGGTCAAAAGAATAGTTCGAAATAAATTAGTTTTGATGTTTTTATATAATGTAGGTATATAGCTATATTCATTTAAGCGGTACTTACAATTGCATGGTACCATTTTGCTTATATGTTTGATAATAAATGAAGGACATATCGGTCACACTGTCAGTGTATCGCATTATTTTCAAGGTTATGCCGCAGCTACAATGGCTTTTCTATCTGAGATACTCACAAGATTTTCAAATTGGCAACAAGAGAATAGGAAGGGAATGAATAAGAAGGCAGTTAATTTGCCCCATGAATTGATTAATGAATTGAAGTTGTACAATGTTGAACAAAGAAATTGGCAGTTGGGAACTTAGCTAATTATGGTGGTTTCCGCAAGAGACCAGGACTGGAAGACAATGCTCGTGGGGCACCATCGTTTGGGCTGCCCCGGCTTGGTCTTAAGCCTGGTGTCCAAGAAAGAGGCCTGCTGCCGTGATGACTGCGATAGCTGGATTTAGGGCATGTTGTGACGTTCTTGGTAAGGACCGTTTCTTTTGACTCTTGGTCCTATGAACTCCCATTGTAGGTGCTCCCCGGGTAGCCTGGCTGGGCCCCCCGGGTCCGGGCCAGTATTGGCAGGCGGACTCACTGAACCACGCACTAAGAATATTATCGAATGAGTGAATTGGTTCAATGCCTTGCTGCAAGCTTACTCGATGTTGCCGCTAGCAGAATAGTTTAAACTTGTGGTCTGAAACTTACATCTTAGATATGTCGAGCCCATGATTCGGTCTATTTGAATGAACACCATGAACAAGAGAATGCTTACCTTTTCATTTTAATACCAATTGTAGGGACACTTGCCCTCTACAGTCTATCCCACTTCTGACACCAATTGTGAGCGATGGTGAAATGCCCACCCAAGCTGTTCAAGTGCCAAGGTCATGGAGCCTGCCAAACCAACACCAACTCTGCGTACACCAACCCGGGTTATGACAACTGGGTCCAGGCTCACCTGGGCTATAGAGTAAAACCAGGCACCTTGGGCAAACCTCTCTCTGGCTGGCACCCGTTACTGGCTTTTCCACCCCTGGGTATCTGTCGGACTGTGCCGCAGCACCCCTACAAGCTTCACTGCCTAAAAATAGCCACCCGGACCCTGGGTGTCCTCTGAGTTCAATTCCGGGTCTGGCAAACACAGAACAGTTCTGGAATACAGGTCTTCCACTTCCAGGCCCCATCACACACATGGACAGCACCCACTCCAGGACCTTGGATAGTGGAGGATTCACCTTGGCGCTCTCTCACCCTTTTCATCGACTGGATACGGTTCCTGAACAGCGGAGGCTGTCCAGAAGTGGGGTTAAACGCCAAGAATAATGGAGACGAACCTGCAAACAACGGGCCATAAGTCGGCCATTACATGAGTACCTGAACATCCTCAGACCCCCAGCGCACCCAACCCATCTCCAGTCAAGGGCGGGAACACACAAGGGAGCCACGCTCACAATTCTTATAGCAGATTATCATGTGAAAAGTTTTTCCAGTATTCAGGGACAACCTTTTTGACCATAACCACCGGTCCAAGGATGCTAGTTCTCTGTTAGCAGCAGCGCACAAATCAAGCAGGCTGTCACCCTTAATTACGGCCGTCGTGTCATCAGCGAAATGAATAAATCTATGAATAATGAATAAATCTAAGCTTATGTAGAGCAAGAACAACAAAGGACCCAGGACAGACCCCTGACGTACGCCAGTTCTTATAGGGAGCTCATCGGAAATACAGTCACTAAACGAAACAAACTGAGTACGATCATGAAGATATGACTTAAATCATTCCAACAATAAGTCACAAATACCAAACTTGAACACTTTTTTGATTAATATAGAATTATTTACAGTATCAAATGCTTTACTTAAATCTGAAAAGATTGTCAGAAGATATTTTTATTGTTGAGGGCGTTCAGTCCAAGCTGAACGAATTCCAATATGGCATCTACCGTTGAACGGCGTCTCTGAAAGCTCAATTGATCCTTGGAAATAATACTGAATCGACAACAATAATCATTTAGTTGATTATACATGAACTTTTCAAAAAGTTCGCATAAAAATATTATGTTGTAATTGGTCGGTAATTACAAACATCCCCACGCCTACCAGATTTAAAAACAGGAATAACTTTACCTTTCTTAAAAATCACAAGAAAAACTCCGGTTGAGAAGGATTGGTTAGCAGACTAGATATCGCAGGGGTAACAATGTCCGTTACAGTTTTGAAAATGAAGCTTAAACTAGAAGATAGGTGAGATGCCTTACTTTTAAACCAATTGGTTAACCGATTCAATTTTACCTGCGTCCGTAGGTAACCAAACAAAGGACTTGCAAATCGCTGGGACGTAATCGATAAGGTGACAATTTACTGTGGGAATATTTGAATACAACTTTCCAGCTACCGACGTCATCACCTGAATTTTTAGTTTCCCCGTTGATGTTCAGGGAATTGTTAGACAAGTGTGAGACACCAGGACGCAAAATTGAATTATTGTGACACCAAGTTTTCCAAGGTTTGATATGAGCATCATTTCCACCAGAGCCTCAACGTGAGTCATAATACGCTCCCCGTAGGGCGCGAGCTTTCCAAAAATTACCAATACACGAGTTAAAGTTTTTATGAAATGATTCTTTTTAGTTCTCTTAAAAGAAGATCAGAGTCTGTTTCGATATTCTTTGTAATAGTCGAAATATCAGGCGTGACTGCGAGACAACTGAAACAGAAAGTGTTTGTGTCGGCGCTCCGCAACAATGCATCTGTCAGCCATGAACATGAGAGCCTCCCATCGGAAATATATTTTCCTTGATAGGGAAGTAAAAATCATACAATATAAAAAGATTGTCACAAAATATTTGGCAGCGAAGGTTCGATTCCAGTCCATCAAAGAGATAAAAGTTATCTAAAAATTTACAAACATCCCCCCTAAAGTGTTCAATCCTCAATACACCGTGGATACGAAATTTGATTGAGGAAGGTAGAGCAGAGTTATCGGTTACGCAGGAAATCGCAATAAAAGTTGTGAAGTGATCAGACACATTGATTTTAATAACACCTACTATCAATTCTGCAAGCGAATTTATCCAGAAGTGGTCAATTATAGTCGCAGAGTTATTAGTCATTCGAGTTGGCTTAGTTATACAAGGAACGAAGTGAGCCAGTGATAGCTCATTCAGAAAATTCTCATTACCATCAATGACAAGAGGAGATCCTAAATCAATGTTAAAGTCTCTCTCGCAAAACTAGATTGATTATTCGTAATATCACGGCAGTTTATAAGGGGGTAAAAGATGGCACAAAAAATCTAGACTCGATCTCACCAGGACAGTCACCCGCCACCCCGCCTATCGGGGCGCACAGAGTGGTGGGCGCTATACCCCGGCACCGCCAGCCACGCTGCACAGTCCTCAGGCCATGTCTCTGGTAAGATTATCACATCAATGATTGAGTTCGAACACTTAAAAACTGCGAGGAATTCATCGAAGTTTTTACTAGCAGATCGAACATTTACATTGCAAACGATGGTTTTGGTGGGTATATAACCCTTGAAAAGGGTTTGAAAATGAATAATTAAATATGCGTTAATTATGATTTACGAGCGACCAGGGTTAGCCCCGAGACTGGTGGACAGTTCGGTGGGTTTTCACTGCTGATGAGAACTTATGAATGGTGACTGAGCCACGAACCCGCTGAGAAACGGTCGGTTGGCTTTGAAGGTCATGAAGAGTTTGCCCCAATCAGAGTCTGGACGTTTCACTTACAAGGATGTCCGTAAAAATTGATTGACAGATTTGTGGTTTGTTTTTCTTTCTTTGGCCTTTATTGCTTAAGGCACTTATCATTCGGTAGTAGATGAAATGAGATGGGCAAGCACTGGTGGCGACGGCAGTGCGACGTTCTGTGATAACCACAGCTTGGTGAGTTGGTATCAGGCGCTGGGGCGGCAGACCACAGGCTGGTGGCGAAGTACGCGGATGCGTAAGGCAGGGGCCAAGAGGCTACAATGTAACAATATATACTGCGAGTTAGCATGTATCCTGTGCACCAGAATTTACCAAAGGGGAAGGTCAGCATGTATTAAATAAATGTTGGGCTGCTGTTACAGCTCTCCGACGTCCTCTAAAGCAGGTATTAGCATATAGCAAAAATGATTAATAAGGTCTGGTGATAAGTCAATCTCCCTCAGAAATCAATTCTGCAAAAAGTGGTTGAGACTAGAAATGCATGTAAGAAAATAACAATAGGTTCTTACTGCAACTGAACATGAAGGATTCTGAAATACCTACACAAAATGCAAAAAAATATGCTATATATATATCTACAATTTGTACAATGTTAAAATACAACATGAGCTGCCGCAAATTCAGATTAGCTTCAGCTTTTGCCAATGGAACCTTTTATCATTCAATTAGTGAACTTGAAATTGTAACTGCATGTGTATCATGTTTAAGAATAAAAAACTCCTTGCTAGGAGGTTGGATATATGATTAACTAATCACTGCTACTTCAAGAAAGCAAGGAGTGATTGTAAGATCTTGTAATATTGACAATTTTATTTGACCCATGACATGAGTTGTATGACACGGACTGATAGACATTATGGCTATAGCCTAAAACACATTATTTCCTAGAAAAATACAGATATTGTTCTCCTTGCAGCAACTGTACAAAAATGACGCTTAATACCTATATCATTGCTAACTTCAACATCAGTTGCATCAATTCGAATTAATTTTATAATCTGGTAATTTAAAACAGCATCGGCTAATTTACTTTAAGTGTTATGTTTAAATTTGGAACACATTTTCAGATGAAGGAAATATTTAATTGAAAACAATGATTTGACCTCGCACATACAACATCATGGGGCATAACAAAAAATCTATCTAATAATATAGGTGTAAGGTTCTCCAAGCAGCAATTCTGCAAAGAACCCAGAGTGAGAATGGAGAATCCTATTGCTGCAAGAGCATTTAGGTATCAATTAGCTACCTAAGCCCGAAACATAAAAATTGATAGAAAAGTCTTGTTCCACTCTGAATATGTCAAGAAAGAAATGAAACACACAAGTAACCAAAGTTTAAAGCAAAACAAGGTTGTTTTTACAACATGCGTGTCGGAGAAATCCTTTAACAGAAACATTTGCCATCCAACTATAGCTGCATGTATATAAATTATAAAAATAAAATGTTGTTCCCAGCACAACAATAATAATAGGGTGCTAGGAACTGATTACAAAATCAATAACCTATGGGGACTAATTCAGGCCACTAGTAAGGTAAAAACTACCACAACTTGATGTTATGCAAGACATTAAGGTGGTAATAAAACTGAATAATAGCAAAAATGATTCTGTGTCTGCCAGAAACCCGGCTCTTTGATTGCTCGACCAAGCCCTCGGGACAACTCTAAGGTCGCGACTACTTAGGGCTATGCTAGGAACAGGATGAGGTAACAACGGCCAGGCAACAAGCCTTCCACAGAATTCCAACAAAACTAAAGCAAAACTGGGGATGAGTTAATGCTGAAATTGCGTAACTTGTTACTGCAATAAGGTTTTACAATGGCTGAAATTTGTACCTAATGAAACACCAACAAGGATTCCAGGTAGTAGAGGCTCTAGTGAAAGGTGGCTCAAGTTAGATACCTACAAGGAGTTGAAGTAATTTACTATTTAGGTTCAGTTTAACATTTGCACTGATCTGATTGAAGGTAAGGGGTACTAACACTAGTTTTTCTTAGATGCACTGGCTTGTGAGTGAAACAGCTGAGTGACACGAGTGAGAAGTTTATGGGAGCAAGGATAACGCGAAAAAAAACAGACAGTTGGTTCTTCTTGACTTTTGTGCCAAAACCAGCTTTGCTTTTCTGCGAGTTGAAATTTTGAATGTGGTATTTTTAAGATTGTAATGTTCTCTGAAATTTTCAATAGGTATGAGGGTTGTTACAGCCTGCGAGCGGACATCTTGGCAGGCTTTGTTGACATCTGGAAGATTTGCAAAATCCGTTGCAAGAATGTAACTGGAGTTTCTAAGCAAAATGCCAGAACTTAATTGTGTTGTTGCGTACTGCACTATTTGTTAAAACCTATGCAGTCATTGATATTTTGTTTGATAGACAACTCATACAACGACCTTCATGGTGCATTGCCATTTCTTTCATTTGTTCCATTCGCGATCATTCATTTACTCGTTCCAATCATCCAATTGGCACTAGCAATGGTCTGTGAGTGCCTAATTATGTTTCATCAATGTCTGTTGACGTGTTGCTAATTGTTTGCTACTTACTACGTATTTTTTACTCTATATTTGATTGAATGTACATTGGCACAGTGGCCTCTAAGACTAAGATTTGAATTTAGCTGTTAACTTATTTACTTTGCTATTTTACAATTATCGACTTATTTACACGGCTAATGGTACTGTGGTAGTAGAGCCCATAGCAAGAAGGTTGGCAGCTACAAAACAACAAGATTATTACCAATTGAAGCATTAGAGTCATAGTTAGATATATCGTAGTATGTGATTTTTGATTTGATGTGAGCCTCATTTCCACCAGAGCCTCAACGTGAGTCATAATAGGCTCCCCCGTAGGGCTCGATGATTATTGATTCCAGTAGGCTCGCACGCCTAAGTGCGCGAGGAATAAATGAAACAACGCTTTCAACGTTAGAAAAAATGTGAAAATTTTAGCAGTGTCAGACGCACGCTAGTGCGCAAAAGAAAAAACTCTTACTCGAAACGGACCTTCGCTTCCAGTCCTTTAGAACATTAAGTGTGATATGTACGCACCCTAGTGCGTAGAGGTAGCATCTTTGAGATTAGAACAAGATCAGTGACTACACGGGCAATAACAGCTCCGACAGCAACGCAACACAATATTTACAGCTACGCGGTTAGTTGTATAAATACAAACTATTAATTTAGGTAAGATAAAGACTCGGATGCAACGAAACGAATCCTCGCCTCCAACAACTCAGAACCTCG
>SDVV010042453.1:0-10341 GCA_016164225.1 Gammarus roeselii | reverse complement strand
GATCTCTGCGTCATCTTTGATATGAACCCCAATAACGTGAACAGCGCGGCAGATGTCGACGAGAACGGTACGAGACCGTTCCATACAGACAGCACCAGCTGATATACGCTCCATCGAAGCCTCTCTAGATTAGGGCCGTTCCTGAAGTTGTGACTAATACGGACGCAGACACCCACCCCACCCAGACCCTCCCGCCAAATGACGGTTGAAAATTTAAACTTTAGGGAAGGTAGGAATGTTCGTGTGTACGTGTAAATTGGTCACACTGTCATATTCGCTGCTAAATAAATGGTATATTAGTTTTATTGATGATAAAATATGCACAATAGAAACAGTTTTTAAAAAGCCTGGCAGTTATGGGTACAGTAGGAAAAGCAATCTTATCATTAGTAACGGAATTGTGAACGAAAAAAAATAGCACGACTCTTCGCTGAGTGGGCTCAGGGGCGTAGCCAGGAGGGAGTAATGGTTACTTATACTCGGACAATGGAAAATTATGCCTAATTCGTGTGTGATGCTGGTACGAACGGTTGTGTGCCTGCTGGTACGAAAGGTTATGTGCCTGTTATTACGAACGGCTGTGTGCCTGCTGGTACGAACGGTTGTGTGCCTGCTGGTATGAACGGTTGTGTGCCTGCTGGTACGAACGGTTGTGTGCCTGCTGGTACGAACGGTTGTATGCCTGCTGGTACGAACGGTTGTGTGCCTGCTGGTACAAACAGTTGTGTGCCTGCTGGTACGAACGGTTGTGTGCATACTGGTCCGAACAGTTGTGTGCCTGCTGGTACGAACGGTTGTGTGCCTGCTGGTACGAACGGTTGTGTAGCCTGCTGGTACAAACGGTTGGTAACCTGCTGGTACGAACGGTTGTGTGCCTGCTGGTACGAACGGTTGTGTGCCTGCTGGTGCGAACGGTTGTGTGCTTGCTGGTGCGAACGGTTGTGTGCCTTTTGGTACGAACTGTTGTGTGCCTGCTGGTACGAATGGTTGTGTGCCTGCTGGTACAAACGGTTGTGTAACCTGCTGGTACGAACGGTTGTGTGCCTGCTGGTACGAATGGTTGTGTGCCTGCTGGTACGAACGGTTGTGTATCCTGCTGGTACGAACGGTTGTGTGCCTGCTGATAAGAACGGCTGTGTGCCTGCTGGCACGAACGGTTGTGTATCCTGCTGGTACAAATGGTTGTGTAGCCCGAATTCGGGAGGACGTCACGGCCTAGACCAGCTGCTGCTTATGGTCGTGTTGTAACAAAAATTAACATAGTTGGCACCAGCTGCATCTGCGGAAGAAAAGCTCGCACCATCTTAAGGGATGGTGCATCTCGAACGTACCTAATCTGTCGTTTCCAGTGTTGGGAACGACACAGCATCTAGATACATTCTTCTATTACTTTGTCCGATTCCAGGAAAGTTATTGGACAAGATACTCTTTACATGCATTGATATTGAATTTCTATTATTTTATCCGATTCCTGCGAGGAACTATTGGACATGATACTCTGGAAATGTATGTACCTAAATATTGTATTTTGCCCAAAACGTGGTCTATAATAACTTTTTTTGATAGCTCCGGTGCGTCTTCCCCTAATAAATTGGAGTGTGTGTTCAACTACATTCACCGCGAGAAAATATCAACGGGCTTTTGTTTAACTATCACGCAGTACAGATCGAACGCATTTCTACGGCATTGCTATTAAAGTCAACTGATTACCTGGGATATTGGCAGTAATACGGAACTCGAAAAGTTGTTAATTCCATCTGTTTTGTAGATAATGTTCTGAATATATTTTTAACAGACCTCAAGTGTTTGTTTTTGCATCGTAAAATTACAGCTGATGATGAATATGATGATGAAATTACAGCTGATGATGAGAATGATGATAGCAGTTGTGTCGAGCCTCTCGACGAGGGATCTAACCTTTAAATGAGAGCTGCCCAGAGTGTATTTGAGGTGGAAGGAAGGATGGTGTGAGCCGAAAGGTCAAGTAAATAATCGTAAAACAAACATAAAAAATAAGATTCTTTATTCACGGCATCAAAAATAAAACGTTCACAATTGTGAAATAAGTACGGTATCGGCGCAATCGCTTTAACATCCGAAATTCTATCAATCTGATTAAGATCTCTACCTAACTCTGCAACCTGTTATTTCCGATGGGAAGCGTTTGAGATTTCGAACAGAGTCGGATCAAAAACTTGAGGGTCTATTTTTATGGATATTTCATTTGGATAAAATCCAAATGAACCAAAAAAGTCTTAGTATACTTTTTTAGGTCTTTGAGATCCATCACAGTTATTATGTGTGCATTAAACCTGCACTGGAATTAGATATATATTGTTTACAAATGTATTTGTATATATATGTTGATGTTTGCTGTCCTATTTATTTATTTGAGTTCTATCCTCATTTCGTGTACTGCAGATTTGCCGTTAAGCGGAGTTGGGTTTACACTTTTACCGCAGAACAAGTTAGCTCAGGCTGCATCACAGAAATACAGCTATAAGGCATTCCCCTTCCCTCCCCCCCCCCCCCCTCGTCAATTCTCCGCCGTCTCCGGGGCTACAGTATTGCACCTCAGACGCCGGGAGCAGGGTTTTGACCAATCATTGCAACCACAAACGACTACCCGCAGATATCATCATCCTCGGGTGGGCATTATATTTGCTAAGATCGTCAAAAACGTAAACCTAGCCCGCGTTTTCCATTATGATTAGTCCATTTTATTGAACGAAAGGTAAAGAAACGGTGGTTGCCAGTATTACAGTTAAAAAAATGGGTTCTAAATTGCAGAGTTTTTGAACGATGACGCCTTCCATTTGAGGAGGAAATTTAAGGAAAGTTGGTGAGATGAAGAGGTTAATAATTCTGCATTAACTACGCGTGGAAATCCTTCTCAATTTCACTGTCACCGAGTGTCGAACCTGGGTGATTGTGTCTGGAGCCGAAGATTCCGCCACTCCACTACACAGCAAGAAATAGGAAGGGTCTTCTATCGAATTACCTGTAAGATTTTTGTGAGTCATTACAACCTAATGTACTTTTCTCGATGATCTGCATCACCGATTAGCCAGGGAGAACGAATTGTGTCGTGTTGCCAAATGCCGTGTCAATAATCGTTGCCGATGACATTGTATTTGTGGCTCCAATTTTCTCGACCCTGCAAAAGTTGTTAGATACTTGTAATAATTTTACTCGGGCTAATAATATTATCTATAACAATTGAAAAACTGTCCGTTTATGTGGATGAATTTCAGCATCTTAGGCGCATTGTTTCTGCCGATTGCACCGATGATAAGGATGTTGTAAAGCGGATCAGACGGAGAAATGCCGCTTGTAACAAGCTAATACGGAAGTTCTCCTTTACGGTATGGGACGCTAAAATACCGCTTTCCAAATTACATTGTTTCACAATTTACTGCAATGCACAGTGGAAAAATTTCGACCAACGTAACATTAGAAAGCTCAAAGTGAGCTAAGCGACACCTTTCGTCGACGGATGTAGGTCTTGTGCTCGACTGTCGCGAGCAGAGTATTTGCAGAGGACGCATCGGATCACATTAAAGTACTATTACGTGAAGCGGCACGCAGCCTGACGACCAGAGTAATGGCTTCTTACAATAAAATTCGCATCTCAATCTGCACCAGCGATGCGCTCGCTGTGTCCTCAAGGTAAGGATGTTGGAGGGAAATACTCAAAGGAAGATAACGTGTTCTATGCCTATAAAATGCTTTTTCCTCATGTGCTCTCTGAAAGACTTGTCTGCCACACTCCCGTGGATTTTAGACATTTCTGCTATAATAAGTTATGTGAAGTAAATGTATTACTATACTCCTGATGATTTTCGATAAAAGTATTATTTTTATTGATAGTATTTTTATTAATCTCTGAACCTTTTTTTACAAGACAATATTATCCTGACCTACGCTTGGCAACATAAGCTGACTAAAGACAGTTCCAGAGTAACGTGTTCGAGATAACCTCGAGCAGACCAAAAACATGAATGGCAAAACGTAATTAAACAATTTATTGTGACCGACTTGGATTCCAACTCCTCAGTTCCTCCGTCGGTGTGTCATCAACCCACTCGCTACCTGCGGCGGTCTCGGAGGTGCTGTTGGGATGAATGAATGGTCTACCTGGCCATGGGGGCTGACCACGCGTCTTCGAAATTGACCCTTCCTCATTCACCCCCCGCACCTTCCTTTATAATTACAAATATACCATAGCTATCTAAAACGCGCGATCATCCCTCCCCTGCGGGGGGGAGAGATGTTAATGACAATAGGCCAATCAGCCATCTTCGGAAACCCACACACATTCATATTTTAGCACATTAGGGCTTCAGAGCTGTAAACCTGGAAGAACTTGCTTCGAGGGTGGACATGGGCAAGATGGTTGCGGTTAGTTATAATAAGATACGTTCACTCACTTCAATGTATGAGTGAGTAGAGATTTGTCTGTTTACTGTGTTATTTTTTTCTGTTGATAAAACTTTGCTTTTATAAGCAAGGGCTTGAATTCAAAGACAGTCCTGAACGGTAACAGTTCCTGCATCCTTTTTGCTACGTACTATATTATTATTAGTAGTAATCAAATAGCTTCAACGCAGTCCCTTGAAATATCTGGATTACACTCGAGCGTGCATGCTACACTGCGAGTACATGGGTAGAGCTGAGTGTATCATTCATGATGGATGGAACTGACGGTCTCCAGGGATAGCTCCATGGAGACCGTCCGTTTCCGCATTAGGGATCATCATTTACCTGCATCGGGACCTACAAAAGAGGTAGCTATTTAATAAAATCTATGTAAGTTCTTCTGAATGTTCAATCCGAATGAAAATTTTGTTGGGTAGTTGACGCTATCTTGCATTTGTTAGCAGTCAAATGTAATTCTCACCACTCCCACATGGAGTGCATGGGTCGGGATTGCAGGTAAAATACTTTAACGGATTTTTCAAAGGATTTATGAGGGAGAAATAAGTTTGAGGTATGACAACAGGTTGAAAAAATACAAAAATATCACACTTCATGGATGATATATGTTCCACGTCTTCGTCAGCGTGAGCTGTTCTGAAGACAAAATTTGCTACTTGGACATGCATATATTCATTTATTACTAAGGTTACAGATACAGATACTAGGCCGAATCCCTCAGAAAGAGGGGTGGCCGACGGCAAGGTGCCCCTCACCCTCCTCTCCTACAGTCACACTCGCACGACTTATCCCCCTTTTGCGCTAAAGGGTCCGTCTGGGAGATCCCGCAACGCACCCTCCGGGTTATGAGTGCGGTCCGAGGTCAGAGACGGCAGCAGGGCCCAACAGTGTGACTGGTTTACCACTTCCGCGTTATCGCCCCCCCCCCCAACCAACCACGACGAGATGCTAAAGACGGGAAAGCACATCAGGGCAGCGACAAAAATCATCCAGTTACAATCTTTCTCCACTAACGCCTATTCATTGCACGGTCTCTCGCTACCTCCACACTCAAGTATCTCCTTCCTAACGCCTGCTTTACACCATCCATCCACACAAACTTCGGTCTCCCTCTAGGCCTACGTCCACTTGCCTCCGCCTTCAACACCCTTTTCACCATCTCCCTATATCCGTCCTCACCATGTGCCCGAACCATCTCAGAACACGCGAATCAATTCTGTCCAGCAACTTCTTCACTATCCCCGTGTCGTTATTGATCCTGTCTCTCAGCGTCACACCAGCCATGCTCCTCAAATATTTCATTTCGAAGATATTCAACTTTCTTCTCTTTTCTGTTCTCACCCTCCAAGTCTCAACCACGTAGAGCACAGTTGGGACTACTACACCCTCATACAGCCCTAGTTTTGCCTCCTTCCCCAACGTCCTTCAACTCATTACACTCTTCAGTGCACCCAACACTTAACACCCTTCCTTCACTCTAAACTTCACTTCAGTCTCTACTAGTTCAGTCATCTTCACATGAGATACTTAAAAAACTGAACTTCCTCCAGGAGCTCTCCATTTAGGAAGACACTAATTCTGCTTGCATCGACATTAATCGAGCATCTCATTACTTTATTTTAACCCACGTTTACTCGAAGCTTCCTCCTCTTACACACTCTACCAAACTCAGATACTAGCCTACACAGCTTCTCCTCTGAATCCGCCACCAGTGCCGTATCATCCACAAACAGTAACCGGTCAACTGCCTACTAACAAAGGTTAGTGGGTAAATTTAGCTGTACATCCCACCAATCGATGCGAATTGTTGGAGGACACTCACTATTTTCCATTGTTCAATATGTCAAGACGAAAACATTATATTGGACTATTGAATTCAAGAAAACTAAGTAGGGTCAACAGATGTTTATTTAATCATGACAATTTACTGTCAAACGGATATTTAATATGACATCGAATAAAAACTGTCCAACATACGGTTGTATGTACGGGAAGATAAATATCGAAACTATCTGCGTATTTAACAAAGGACCAGGAAAAAATCATTCAAGTGAGTCACAAAAGATGGGTCTGATAATCGAACACGTTTCAACATGACCGAGTTAACAGGAAATTGATACTTGGGTATATGAACAGGGTAAAAAATAAGAATGAAAGTATCCCTAAAATGACGCTGATGAATAGCATGTACTCGACATGGAAAATTGCATAGAGGAAGAAAATTATAGTTCAATAATTTCTGCACGTATAGGTTCGAACAGCTATCATTTTAGGCTACGTTTGAAGGTAGTTCCTATACAGTGATATTCGTCCTTTTATCTATAGGAATCGAATTCAAGGTTTAGCAGATCAGAATTTTGAAAATAGTGTTGAAGAGTTTCGAGGGATTTGCAAATCCATTTTGTTACAAAAATTACACGTTACGTTACAAAGATTATACGATTATGAAACGAAGATTATTCGTAAGTTAATTTTTCATGAAAAAATCGTTACCAATGAAAGTTAACGAAGTTAACAAAGCTTTGTAAACGAATATCGCGGCAAAAAAGTTGATGTTACAAAGTGAAAAATATTCCATTGATGAAAGAGGGACAACGTGTGGTCACGTCTGCTAGCATATGTGTTAGTGTTCTAATGACGGACTTTTGACTAAGAACGATAGGTCGTAGGTTCGTTTTGTAGGTAGAAGCATACTTGTTTACACAATATATAGGAAAGAGATGAATAAGGTTGTAGTGTAGAAGTCTGTAGGATGCCACACGTTTCGGATAATTTCCCGGCTACGACTGAGACGTGATCTACTATCACACCAAAAAACTTTGTTTGTGTAACCAATGCAGCCGGTTGACTCGTCAATTCGATGGACATTGTTGAAGGACATTATCTATTCTTAGATGTTCATTATATAATTCAATGAGATGTTACATTGGATATTTCGTTGAGATACTGGATGGACTATGAGATTTTACATTGGACTATTGATTTCATGGATAATAAGTAAGGTCAACACATATTTACATAATCACGACGATTTGCCGTTTATGGTGACATTTAATGAGGAAACTTATGTTTAAAAAAATGTTCTACATCAGTACATGAGGTAGTATAATACATTTACAGATAAAATGTTTGGCATACGGAAACAGATAATTTAAAACCAACTACATAGATAACATGACATGTTACAGATGAACGGAAAAGAAAACTTCCGATGAGTCACTAAGATGTGTTTGATAACTGAGCAGGCTTCTACTTGAACCAGACAACAGGTTAAGTGGGTGTATGAACAGGAACAATATTTCGGTAAAATATCATCAATTGTCTGTTGATTACCAAACGGTTAACATCTAAAAGGAATTACATTAAAATGACAAGAAGTATATTAAAATGACAAATTAAATTAAAAAGAAAGGAAAGTAAATTGCATAAAGGAAGTGAATTGCAAAAAAAATATTGTACGTATAAGTTCAAAAAGGTATCACTTTCAGTTACGATTGAAGGTACAGTAGCGAAAGAAAATTCGTTTATAATGAAAGATTAAGAGAAATCTTCAATGATCATTTTCCGCTCAACATTTGAACTCATTGGAAATTTAATTAATATTATCCGTAAAGGAGGGTTGTCCAGATATAATACCGTAAGAAATTTCCATACGAAGTTAAATTCCACTTAAGAAAAGTCTAGTTTGTATTTTAGGTTTTAGACTAACCATAAACGAATTTTCTTTCACTCCCATACCAATACTGATACTTGTCCATGTATCTGCAATACTCTAATCACAAGTCTTAGCCCCTCTGTGTTGTAAATAGCGAGGACTGTGTTGACGAGTGACGGTGAATGGGCAAATCCGTATTGATACGAAGTTTATATATAAAGTTTTTTTCTCATGACAAAAATCATTATCAATGTTATCCAATTTATTCGAAGCTTTGTAAACAAACGCTGCAGCGGAAAAGGTAATAATGCGGCACAGTGAGAGAGGAGAATATTCCATTGACGAAAGAGAGGCAAAGTGTGGTCACGTATGCTAGCATGTGAGAGTGATCTAATGACATGTTCTTGGCCAAGAAAAGGTTTGTATTGTAGTTGGAAGATGTTGGTGGAACATTTTATTGGCTCTTTTCATTATGAGTGAGCATTTTTATAGGGTTTGTATCTTATCTGAAGTGTTTTTACTGAAGGATAATTATTTTTATAGGATTAGTTCAGTTTATTTGTTGTAGGAGTTATGTTTATGTACATCGGTTTAAGGACTTCTCAAGTCACGTCAGACATTGCGTAGGTTTTGTATGGGTGAGGAACGATATCTCGTATGCCTTGATTAGTTATTTAGGTTTAGGCATCGGTAGAAAACTTGAATCTATATTTTTATTATGAGTTTGGCATTTTCGATGAGGTTTGTATCTTCTCTGTAGGGTTTTTACAGTGATTACTAATTTCACAGGATAAGTTCACTTTATTTGTTGTATGAGTTAGTATTCACGACTTGCTAGGATATTCGGGTTAATAGGATATTGACTACGTCTTGTACGAGTTTGGAAGGACATCTCGTGTGTCTTGCTTCTTTTATATGGGTTTAAGCGTTGGTAAATAATTCGAAGAGTTATTTTCTATTATTGGTTGGAGCATTTAGTGTTAGTATATCCTCTGTAAGGTTTCACTGTTGGAATAAGATTGTAAATAGTATCATTTTATTTTATTTTTTTGTGGTAGTGTTAGAAATTATTGGTGAAATATGTGTTGATATTGGATTTTAGACATGTTTTAGGTTGGCCAAAGAGAAATGTGGTTATTCATTGCAGGTATTAATGTAAGATGGACATGTTTTAGGTTGGCCAAAGGGAAATTGATTATTCATGGTTATTGTGGTTAAATGTGGTTATTCACTAATGTAGGATCACTTCATTCTATTTGTGATAAGGTTATTAATGTATATTTATGTCGCGTCCGGTCATGTTGATTATGTTGGATGTCGGTCAGCTTGTAATTTATAAGGTTATTGATGTATATTTATGTCGCGTCTGGTCAGGTTGATTATGTTGGGTGTTGGTCAGCTTGTATTTTATAAGGTTATTGATGTATATTTATGTCGCGTCTGGTCAGGCTAATTATGTTGGATGTCGGTCAGCTTGTATTTTATAAGGTTATTGATGTATATTTATGTCGCGTCTGGTCAGGTTGATTATGTTGGATGTCGGTCAGCTTGTATTTTATAAGGTTATTGATGTATATTTATGTCGCGTCTGGTCAGGTTGATGATGTTGGAAGTCGGTCAGCTTGTATTTTATAAGGTTATTGATGTATATTCATGTCGCGTCTGGTTAGGTTCATTATGTTGGATGTCGGTCAGCTTGTATTTTAAAGTTAGATTTAGATCTTGGCAGAGAATTTGAATGGTCATTTAAATAATCATAGACACAATAGGGTACATTACGTGTCGCATATGCAATATAGGGTGTTACTGTTAAAATATTTAGACTCCTTCGTAGCAACCTTATGATATTTTCATCGAACACTCTCAAGATCAAGGGGTGCAGAAATTAGCTCTGAGTCGTTACAAGTTAAGAAGGGCTGTCGATTAGAGTTATTTTTTTCACCAACACAATCTCACTTCACTTGTGGCTTATCTATACCTGTGAACATTGTTTGACTGCAGTACGGTCATGACTCATAACCTGATTGATGTATACCTGTGAACATTGTTTGACTGCAGTACGGTCATGACTCATAGCCTGATTGATGTATACCTGTGAACATTGTTTGACTGCAGTACGGTTATGACTCATAGCCTGATTGATGTATACCTGTGAACATTGTTTGACTGCAGTACGGTCATGACTCATAGCCTGATTGATGTATACCTGTGAACATTGTTTGACTGCAGTACGGTCATGACTCATAGCC
>SDVV010042452.1:0-10341 GCA_016164225.1 Gammarus roeselii | reverse complement strand
AACACAGATTGCAGCTTTTTGCATAATACTGTGGCAAATCTGATTTCTTTGCAACGAATATGTGCTACAGAGCCTATTTGCAGGTGTCTACAAGAAGTTGCCAAGAAAATAAATTGTCTCCATCCATATACAAATTTGTTTATGGATTTGCAGTTGGCAGGAAGAGCAAAATTAGTTGCCAAGCTTTTCCAATTAGCTAGCTAGTTAACAATTGTCTCCAGTCTTAGACCAATGTCTCAATGATTGATTAACATAGATAGAGCTTTTCCAAATAGCTAGTGAAGAAATAGTCTCCAGTCTCAGACAAATGTCTCACTTATATAATAACATAGATATAAGTAATTTCAAATGTCTCCAAAATTGAATAATGAGCTCAGGAATAATTTCAAAATCATTGCCAAAATCTCATGGATATTGTAAATGGGTCACAAAATAGTAACTGGAGTTAACCCTCCTGATTCCCTTCTCATGCCAACTGGTGGTAGGTATAGGAAGAATAATAATATTGCATTGTTACTAAATGCCTAATTTTCATTACATTGCTAAGTTGTCCATGAGTCTCCACACCATCTTGGTATGAGCTATGATCCAAGCACACAACACAGTATGGCTAATTACCTACCAAAAGGCTAGCTCAGCCATGACTGGATTTTTTCTTCTGTTTGCTAGCTCTTATATAAAGGTACCCCACAAGTAAGGACCTTCAAAGATTTAATTTGCAAGGAGTACTAGCACCCTGTGCACAAAGGGGCTCTTGCACTTGTAGCATAAGATTCAATCTGCCAAGCCTCAGCCACAGTCCAAAAGAAGTTGGCTTCCATCATCAGCCAACGAGTTGTCAGTTGGTGTGCAAGGTCGAGGTTGAGTGAAGGGCGAGGAAACCAAAGAATTAGGATAAGCCACAAACTAGTGGTAAAGTAAGATTATCCTTAAAGAGCTAAGATAATCCTTGAGAGGGTAAGATAGACAAGATAATCCTTGAGGCGGTAATATAATCCTTGCACTTGAGTGGAGGAGTAAGAAGGAGAAAAGATGGCAACTTGTCTCTGAAAAGGAGTAGATACTGCTTGAAAAGAGATTATCACACTTGATACTGGGAGGAGTCTTTGAATAAGAGTAGAAACCAACAGCTTCATTGCCTGAGGGCAGAGCCCACAGACAAGCTCTCAGAAATATACATCAGTGGAGACAGCTACTTTGGAGCTGAGGACAGAGATGCAAAGGGAGGAAACCAGCAGCTAGTCAATGGTCATCCCTAAGAATAGGTGGAATGAGCTTAGGAGAACCTCCAATAGGAGGGATGGGAGAGTAAAATCCTCTCAAGTGTGTAAAATAATTTTATTTCTACACTGTTCTTGTTGTGTGGAAGGGGCATGGTATTTGAAGTTGGAGCATGACATCCAACCAATGAGATCATAACATTGTGGGTGCCCTGTGTGAGATTGGGTGATTCGAAGTCGGGCTATGAACCAGAGGGGCGACAGGGAACTTGGGCGGGCACTGCATAAGTAGTAGAGGACACTTCAAGATAGACTCTGACAGAGGGCGGCAAAGCGGCCGCCAGGTGACGAGCAGGGGAGACTTGACCAGGTGCAGGCCAACCTGGTGCGGCAGGGGCCAGACAGGTCCCTAACGTGGAACTTCACCTTCAAGGGGGGAAGCAGTGACCCCACACATTCAATGTCGAGGCTCAACGGGATGGAACAACGAATCTATCGTCGGACCAATCGTCGGACCGATCGTCAGTACTTAAAGGGGCATCATTGGCAAAGGGTAAGGTTCAGTGTTGTGTGGGAAGCCCAAACTGTTTTCAGAGGCATTCAATTAGTAACACAGTATAACATAACTGTGCTTAATTAGTTTCTATTGTTATGTGAGGTCAAGTGCAGCTTTGGTCTGGAAGCTGGCTAAATTGTGGTATTGTGCATTGTGCTGGGGCATCAAAATATTTCTTGCATAACCGTGTCATTAGTTTCTAAATAAGTAGTATAAACCTGAGTCAAGTGTTATTATCCATGCAATCAATTCAATAATAAACCTATAAGTCTTTCCTGTCTCCTGTTATTCACCTTGACCCTCCTCCACTATCGCAAAACATATATCCTTCATTCAATCATCTTTAGTCTGCATTTCCTTACAAGTGTACCAAGGGTGAACACATGACTGAGAAAGGAGAGTGTTTGGGGGTCAAGAGGGGTCAATCTCCAACAAGTCAAAGCCCAAAAAAATGGGACAGAAGGAAAGAATATGGGGCACCATGGATTGCTAGGAGAAAAGAGCCCAAATGGGAACCAGGTCCCCCACCTGGTCACAGGTAGGTTTTATAGGATTTTACAGGGTAGTCATCACGGGGAACAGGACAAAGGACACGGGAGCATGAGTAGGAGGAAGGTACTTCAGTGCAAGGCAGCATGAGATTCAGTGGATAAAGCAGAGGCGTTCTTGAACAAGAAACGTGAAGATATCTGGGAAGGTCACGTAATGATTAATTAAGGGAGTGAAAGCCCTTGAACTGGAAACCACCCCACAAGCAGTCCAGAAAAAAACTTTCAGACTACAGAAGTGAAGAGGGTTCACCAATTGAGGAAGAGACAAAGAATGAATCACAATGCTGGGGAGCAAAGACATAGCTCTTGGGCACAAGTGACACTAGGAGCCTTCAGCTGAGAGTAGCAAAGCTGAGCAAAGAACTTGAGACAGGATTCAAAGCAGAAGAGGGGTCCAGAGCAGAAGGTCTCTCACTGGGACAAATGAAAGAAGCAGAAAAGGATCAAGGATGACTCGTACCACTAAGTCAAATTAGGTTGGGAAGGCAAGGCTCCAACAATATGCTCGCAACGCAGCAATCAAATATTTCCAGCTGCACGCAACATATCGTAACATGTTGGCCCAATAGATACAGCTGTTGTACACCAAGCATTCCTATTCCAAAGACAACAACCATATAATCGGTTGCCCTGGCCTCAGCAAGTGATGAGATTGAGTATACGACAACCTCGTCAAACGAACTATGCTGAACTGAAGCTACGCCGGCAGCAGCAGTAAGATCATTACCGTGTTGCTATTCCAAAGGTTTGTCTCAGCACACCTGTCCAGAGGTAAATTGACTTGTTTGACCTTGATTGGCTACATTGCCAAATAGAACAAATTATAGCATGATGGATTGTTTGTAGCTAATCATGATGTGGGACCGAGTCTGATGCAAATGATGAACCATTCATGATTTTTACATCAAACTTAGGATAGCCCGATGAACAAACCAATTTGGGCACAAGGAACCGTTGTCCCTGTGAAAATCGTACCAGAGATATCTGTCCCCATCCATGAACTCTTAAAGGTTTGGGGACCAAAATGTGAACAACAGTTAGGCCAATTCAAAATATCTATTTGCCCTGAGGATTAGAAAAACATCCTCTACAATTACATAAATTTGACCCAGGGGTTAAAAACACTTACATTTCCCAAGCGGGTTAGAAACACGTACCACTAAGTTCTGTTAGGACCGTTAGGTTTGGAAGGCAAGGTTCCAACAAGATGCTTGTAATGTAGCCAGCAAATATGTGAAGCTGCACGCAACGTAACGCAACACGTCGGCGCGACCGTTACAGTTGTCATACACCATGTATTCCTACAAGGAGCTTACTGTTTGCAAAAATTGTTGGTATGGCAGCAAACTACCAGTGGTACACCCCTATAGTTTGCAGCTGTCCTGGAACCTGTCGCCATGAACTTTCTTCTGATAAATTAGTGGTAGGACAAATTTCAGCGGAGTTGCTGTGTTAAGTCGGAATATTTCAACAATAAAGGCATTAATTTCAATGATATACAACAGAGTTATTGACAACAAGATCCTCGCGGAGTTGTAAGCAACATTTATGCGGAGTTGCGCGTACGTCTGATATAGGCAATTACTTTTTACATCCTGGGATATTGCCTGCTAAACCTGAGCAGACACTACTACTAAGATTTGCAACTCTTCTCTCATAAGGTTCAAATTATGATGCAATATTCACATCTCAGCCTCAAAGACATATAAGTATTTCCACTCATAATCATGTTATGGGTCCTAATATAGCTCTATAATAGTTCATATCATCTTTCCTGCAGGCTGTCTGATGACTAACAAATCAGTTGTAAAGTGTTGTCAATGTTGCAGATTTCAAGGGAGTGGTGAAAATTTAAGCAAATTTTGGTCCAGGCTGGCGCCAGTCATGGTGTTGCTGTGACTGGTCGGGGTGGTTTACAAGTGTAGGAAGACAACAACAGGACAATTGACCCAAACTAGGTTGCCTTTTGATAGCAAGAGGGTTAGTTCTGGTGTAGAACGTCTAAGAAGCCTTTTGGCCCAAAATATGGCTGCCTTTTGATAGCAAGAATATTAGTTCTGAAGTAGAACGTCCAGGAGAACTTTGTGTGACATTTCTGTGCATTTTGTAACAACAGGAAAGGGAACAGTTTAGCTATTTATCAGCAATTTATGTAGAGCTTATCGAGCGGCAACTTGAACCTTTCGATTGTATTGCTGTTTTTGACCTCCACTGGAAGTTTGTTCAATTCTTTGACAACTCTGTAAGTGAAAAAATTGCACTTGATGTTGAGTGAGAAACTTTTTCCAACGATTTTGTATCCATTGTTCCTGGTAACTCAGTTTGTATCTAGAGTGAAAAGGCTTGCTTGGTCATCATTTTCCTTACCCTTCATAATCTTCCACACCTCTATCATATTGCCTCTGACTCGACATTTCTCTAGCAAATAAAGATGTATTTCACAAAGCCTTTCTTCATACAATTTATTCCGCAGCAAGGAGATGAGTTTGGTAGCTCTAAGTTGAACCTTCTCAAGTTTAATAATGTCTTTTCTAAGGCGTGGAGACTAGAATTGAAAGGCATACTTGAGATGCCGTCTAACAAATGCATGAAATAACTTGAGCATACTGTGTTGGTTTTTGTGAGAGATAATGCAGGATATCATATAAAGCATTTTGTTGCCTTTCTTGGCAGCATTGTTACATTGCTTGCTGCCTATTAGGTGGTTACTAATGAAGACCAGACATTGAATATTTGTGCTTGGGATTTTGAGGACCTTTGTGCATAACTTTGCATTTGTCTATATTAAATTTCATTTGCAACTTTTCTGACCATTGGACAATTTTGTTCAAGTCTAGTTGGATCTGCTGACACTCTAGTTCAGTTTGCACTTTTCCTCCGATCTTAGTATCGTCTGCAAGCTTGCTAATGTTTGAGAGTACGTTGCTATTGAGATTGTTAATGAATATTATAAAGAGAACTGGCCCTAACATGGATCCTTGAGGCACGCCGCTTGTAACGTTACCCCAGCGGGAGAAAGCTCCATTAAGCACAACTCACTGCCGTCTGTCTATAAGCCAGCATTTAATCCAGTTGTTAAGCTTGCCTCAAATACCAATGCTGTGCAATTTACTAATTAGGCACTTGTGGGGGACTTTATCAAAGGCCTTTTGAAAGTCAAGGTAAATGATATTTATTGGAAATTTTGTGTCGTGGATTTTGAACATATTTCAGAAAAAGAGTTGCAGATTTGTAAGACAGGAACAGTTGTGTCTCAAGCCATGCTGGGAGTTGCCAATCAATTTGTTTGATTTTAAAAATTCTATAATTTTATCCGTTATCAAACTTTCCATCAACTTGCCAATGACTGAGGTGAGACTAATTGGACAGTAGTTGCAGGGTCACTTTTTGTCCTCTTTTTTTTTAAATTGGGTAACATTGGCCTAGTTCCATTTAGAGAGGCAGATGCCATTTGTTAGATGGGGTGAAATGTTGATAAATGCTTAGCAATTTTGTTTCTAGTCTCTTTTAGAATTCTGGGAAGAATTTGGTCTGAACCTGGAGATTTGGTTACTTTTAATTCATCTGTATATTTAATAACTTCAGCGGGGGAAAAATTCAGTGTTGAGGGCTTCAATATGTTTTGCCGCTATGATATCATCAGGATTAGTAATATCCTGATTCTCTAACATAAATACAGAACTAAAGTATTTATTAAGTAGAACACTCATTATGGTTTCGTCCGTTTCTAGGTCACCAACATCGGCAATAGCAGCAATTTCATCTTCATAATTTTTCTTCTTACGTTTCAGGACCCTCATTAGATCTCTTCTGCTAATTTTGTATTCATTTTTTGCTACGTGGTCATGTGAATGTCTCTTTATTGAATGTTTTGCTTTCTTTTGTGAATGGAGGCGCTGCAATTGTCCTTTCCAGTACTTTGGCTGATAGACTGCTGTTCGCCTGTTTATGCGCGGGATATGCTCATGTTCAATATTTTTAGTGTAGTCAAGAAATAGTCAAGCGATTGATTGACATCTTGTCTGAAGGTTATATTTGCTGACGCCTTAGACTCTCTAAAGCCATCAAAATTAGCTAATCTGAAGTTGGGGACTTTTTTGCCGTTTATTGATGTTTTCAACTCAAGCTCTATCAAAAAACAGATACAGTTGTGGTCACTAGATCTAAATGGTTTGCCTACTTCAACGTTCTTGACATGAGAGTTGCTTGCACTAAATAGGAGGTCAAGAATGTTGCTACCTCTTGAGATGTTTTCACTATTTGGGTCATGAATTTATTGTCTGCAAAATCAATCAGACGTTGGCCGTTAGCAGTGCATTCGTCTGATTCCCAATCAATGTCAAGGATAATGAAGTTGCCGAGCATAATACTGTGTTGTGTTGTGACAATATCAACGAGGGTGTTGTAAAGATCCAAATCGTCTGCAACCTTGCTTTTAGGGGGGTGATAGACAAGAGTGATTTGACATTTTACATGTTTTATTAACTACTTGAATAGATACGATGTTGTGCCTGTTGTTTGGAATGGTAACTTCTTATATTTGCAGTGTTTTTCAGGAGAAACAGCACTCTTCTGTCCTCTCGTCCTTGTCTATCTTTGCGAAATAGTGAGTAAACGGGAAGAGTAAATTCGCCCAAATAATGCCTGGTGCTAAATTTCATCCACGATTCAGTGATTGCTATCATGTCGATACTTTCATTCAATGCATGGATACCTAATTCTTCGATTTTGTCTCAGACTACTAGTGTTCATGTAGTAACATTTGAGAGTACCATTAGTCACATTGACTTGATTTGCTTGACTTATTTTGCTTCTACTCTGAGGTCTTGTGTCGGAGCAAAAACTTTTGTTTTTGTTTACACAGGTTGTACTAGCAGAGCTGCAACTACTGTCTCTAACTTGGACTGGATGACAGGAACTTGGTTGCTAGAACCTGTGGTGGTGTTTTGATGGGCACTTGTACTTGTTGTGTATCTCGTGTTGAAAGGGCCGTAGGTTGCTGTGTCATTTTGTCGGGCACTGCTGTTGGAGTTGTTGGTATGATATCATTTACGTTTTTTGACCTAATTTTGTTGACAAGTCCAGCGCTGATGTTAATAAGGACATTTTCGATGATATCAAGTCCATACGTATTAATGCGAGCCTTGTTGGCGATTCTATTAAAGGTATAGTACTTTGGGTTGATCATCGTGTCCCAATGATCCAAGACAGATTTTCTGGCTTTGCAGAAAGTTGCTGGGCGATTGTTCAGTAAAATCATCTTGCTTAACTTGTATCTACTTTGGTTTGGATGGGGCAGGATGCCAGTGACATGAAGGTTTGTATGTGAAGGTTTGATGTGGTTTAGCATAGCTTCATACCTTTTCCATGTTGATCCCGTATGCAACACATACTTAGCTCAACTTGTATTAAAATTTGCTTAGATGAATGTATCCTTTCCTTTGCGATTATGCCTTCAACTTTGGTGGTGGTGCTCCCAATCAGAATGTGAAGCCGCTGGGTTAAATGATCAGAATTTTCTCCTGCGCTGAGCTCCAGCAGTTTTTCAAGTGATTTAAAAAAATTCAAAGTTGGCCATGCAAACGTCAATTCACTAGCTAATAGAGTAGATTTTATCTCAAATTTGCCTTTGAAGCAGTGTATTCAAGTATTAACTGTTTGTGAGACGTGGTTATTACCTTCTGTTGCATCATCCTTCATCGACATTGCTTACTACAGTTTTGTCAGGGGGAACACAAATGGCACAGCTCGGAAGCATGGATCGCTGCTGTATCTGCAAAAGGACATGGCATTTTTGTTGTTTGAGATGCCCATTCAAAATGCTGTAGTAGTGCACCTAATTGATTTGACTTGTGGATTAGTCTGCTTATCAGCCTCCTTCTTATACAATTTTAGAAAATACTGGCTTGTTGGACTTTTTGCTGAACTTTTGCCGTGGCAAGGAGATGATCATTGCAGGTGATTTTAATTTACCAACAATTGACTAGTCCTTGGACCTTATTGATGGCTACTTCCAGCCAATTGACACGCATTTTTTAGACTGTTTCTCATCTTTAGGACTTTTGCAGTAGGTAAGAGAGCGTACTTTTAAACTCTCTGACAATATACTGGATCATCTTCTTACATCTGAAGATGATCGTGTTGGTGAGATGTTTGTGTTGCTGCCGCTGCCTTTCTGCCAGCATCCTCCTGTTGTGTTGGAGAATATCTTCAGTGGGAAGAGGCTGTAGCGTGTGGCCGTGGGGGAGACACGTATTTGGCACAAGGGGAATTATGCCAGAATTTTGGAGGCTTTGTCCCAGATTGACTGGGGGCTAGAATAAAGCTATTCTTCAGTGTGTAAAGATTTTTTCTTTCTTCAGTCAGTCTTGTTGTCCCTCATTGATAAGTTCATACCTCTCATGCCTGTTTGTTCTGGCATCCCATGGGCTATGAGGATGCCCCTTGCTCTTGCTCGAGAGAGATGAGAGGCATGGCTTCAATACAAGCAGGTCAGAGGGCCAGAGGGTCACAATTCAGCCAGTGCTCTTGAGATATTACACTTATTTAGTGAGCTGAATAGGTACTATATAAATTTTTCCATAAACTCCAGGAAGAATAGGCACTATAGAAATTTTTCCAGCCACTCCAGGAAAAAGTGGATCTGCTGGATGCACTTCCTTGATTTTGATGATGATTTATTTATATTTTATTCTCTTTTCAATATCTATTTTATGCTTTGTTCAAAGCTGATATGGCATTGTTTGTTTAATCACAATACCTATGATTTGCCTATGAAAGAATTGCCTGTTTCTTTCAATGTTTCTGTGAGGGAACTTGACATTTTTTAATTCAATTACTAGTGAGTGAGATAATTGCTGTGTTATATTTTGATTTGCCTACTATTGGTTAAAGCCTTGTTTTTTCTTGTGTTATAATGTCTGCACTTTATGTTTTGTTGGAGTTCAGTTTGGTTTATTTGGCCTTCAAGTGTTCCTTGGTTTCTATTCTCTGATTTGCCATTGATTTAATTTTAAATTAGGACCCCAGTTTCCTCCCTATGGCCTCAGGATTCCTTCAAAGTTAGTCAGATTATTTATTGGCATCTCACCTTTGTATCTCACCTTTGCAGCCCCCCACAGCCCCAACAGCACCGCCAACAGAGCAAGCAGGCATGGGAGGCAGTACACCTCAGCAAGCCAGCAATCAAAATGAACAGCAGGGTACAAGCACTGTAGCAGGACGCTGGTCGGAATGGGCTCAATAGGTCCAAAGAAGACAAAACAATGAAGACAGTCAACAACTGCACACAATTGCCAGCAACACAAACAAAATCACAATATCACATCAAATGGGGTCTAGCAAAACTCATACAACACTGCCCCCAATTCCTCCGCCAGGGTCCTCTTGAAGCCGCAAAGTGAATCACACTGCACCACATCAGCAGGCAGCCGGTTTCAAATCTGCACACAGCATGAATAAAAGAATCTGCGTTTATAGTCCGTCTGACATCAAGGAACCACCAGCTTAAAAGAATGCCCATCTGTGCCAACATCCGGAGCTCTCTCAAACAGAGCAGACAAACTTGAATCAACAGAACAAACTTGAATCAACAGAACAGAACAGAACACTTCACAAGATCAGAATGCAACAACCTCCCCCTAACAAAAAAAAATCTTCATATTTTTTTCCTTGCAGTATGCTTTCTCATCTTGGGAAGTCTGCTGCGTCTGCCCATGCTCCTAATTCCGTAGCCCATGCTCCTAATTCCAAAGCCTATGGTTCCTATTCTCTGAAGTCCATGCTCTCAATAGTCCAAATCTCATGATTTTTATGTCCTAATCTGAAATCCTAATCCTAAGTCCTACTCCTAAGTCCTACTCCCAAGTCCTACTCCCAAGTCCTACTCCCAAGTCCTACTCCCAAGTCCTACTCCAAAGTCCTACTCCCAAGTCCTACTCCCAAGTCCTACTCCCAAGTCCTACTCCCAAGTCCTACTCCCAAGTCCTACTCCCAAGTCCTACTCCCAAGTCCT
>SDVV010042451.1:0-10341 GCA_016164225.1 Gammarus roeselii | reverse complement strand
ACAGTCCATCCAGAATACTCACATCTTAGTTTGTCCAACAAAACCGAGTGACTGACCACATCGAACGCTTTAGAAAAATCCAGAAAGACCACATCAACAACCATTCCTTCATCTACCCGATCAGCAACCTCACCATAAGTAAGCAAAAGTTGGTCTTCAGTGCTCCTTCCAACCCTGAAACCAAATTGGCCCTCAGACAAAATGCCAGAATCTTCCAGAAAAGACACCAACTGGGACACAATACCCCCGCTCCAGCACCTTTCAGGTAACAGAAGTGAGACTCACAGGTTGGTAATTGAGAGGGGTACTTCTTGAACCAGACTTGAATATAGGAACAACAAGAGATTCCTTCCAGGCCTCCGGTAAAACTCCCAGGTCCAATGATTTTGCAAAAATCAGAGACAAGGGCAATGACAGCTGAAAGAACATAACTTCAAAACACCAGGTGAATGCAATCAGGTCCAGGGGCAGAAGATGAGTCTAAACTAGCCAGAACCTGGGAAACTAAATAATGAATTCATCAGACAAAATCTGTCTAATGAAATCATTATATCCTAATCTATACTCTATTACAGTCTTTGTAGTATGACTGAGCTGATGTTGCAAAAGCCTTAAAGCTTCCAATTTAGCAGATGCTGCTTGAGTAGATGTGTTTTCCCCAAATCCTGGAAAATTTTGCTCTTCCATAACAGGAGGCAAATGTGGAATGCTTTGACAGACAGGAATATTACCATCAATCATTTCTGAACGAGCTCTTTGAGATGACTCAATAAACTGATCGCTCTGTTCCATAGCTATCACTCCAGAGACAATCTCTTCTTGGACATTAAGTGACTGCTCAATAAATAGCAAAAACTCATCATTATTATCATCAGCTTCATCCATAAGTTTTTCAATTTCCAATATATTTCTATCAAAAGTTTCATCAAAAATAGGTGAAAGGCTCATACCTTTCCCTATATCATCTACATTATTCCCCAGTGTATCAATAGGAGAAGAAAAACGGTTACCTTTATCTACATGTTTGCCAACACCAAAATCTGAACTGCTGCCAAACTTATCAAGCTCATGAGAAAACTGTTGTTTCAAGGAACCACATGAACATCTTTCAAATACTGGCTCACTACAAGGTAAATTTTGTAGGGGTATTTAGCTTGAATTTTTAACGTTGGGGGTGATACAGATTGCTTCCTTACCTTGAATAAGTGGCAATGCTTGCAGCATGCACACATATCCCTAGCTACTTTATCTAAAGCTGGGTGCCAAAAGTTATGAGAAACTATCTCCATTAATTTGTGTCTTCTAATATGTGCCAGTTGGGTATGCACTTTATGAAGAACTTTGATTGAAAATGGAAACAAAATTACTGGCAATATTTTTCCCTCTTTGCCACTCTTAACCAACAAATCATCAATCATGTGAAGACTACTGTGTGATCTCTTGAACTTATTTTGACAGTTGTTTTACCATTTCTGTGTTTCAATATTATTCAGAATTTTGTTTCTCAATTGTTTAATAGCAAAGTCAAATTTTTGCAATGTTATCAGATTATCCTTGGAAATAGAAAATTTTACTTTATTCCATCTTTCATCATCTCCACTCTCATCAGATTCAACTTGAGCACCATAATATGCAGCTACATGAATATTTTCAGCTGCTAGATCTTTATTGTAATCTAATGGATATTTCAGCTTTAACCCAGATGCATTTTCAACTAATAGTTGACATGTTCAAAAATTGATCACTAAATTATTTTTGACCAAAAAGTTAGCTCCAAGAAAGCAACAACCTGGGAAATCAACAACAAATGCAAAAGGTACTGCATGGTTGAGTTCTTTATCTAAAATTTTAGGTTTCAATTTAGCCAAGCCTAAAATGTCAATTTCTTCATTGCTCATTCCAGTAAGTTTACTGCCCTTTCCACTCTCAAGGACAAATTGTGGATTTTGGCCACATAACTTCTTCCAGATATCCTCACTTAATAGACTAACCTGTGCTCCTGTGTCAATAATTGCACAGAAAGACGCATTGCCTATACTCAAATAACAGCCAGAAAGTGGTACAATCTTATGAGTACAGCAACACACTAACTTCTGGAATTGAACATCCAACCTAATTTTACTTTGTTCATCCTCCTTGTCCTCCTCTTCTTCTTCTTTTTTCTCATCATAGCTAGATTTAATAACTTCAACACAAACATTATTTGGAGCATTAATATTCTTATGATATTCTACTAGAGAGACTGACAATTTCTCTTTCCTGCAGAACACTGGGTTAAATGTATCCCAGATATACATTGAAGATGAATCTTTGGTGGCAATTCCTGATCTCTTGTATCTACTTTATTAGAACAAGCATGTCTATCACTACAATAGATGACTGGTGAAACCATTCCATGATGCACCCAAACCTCATGAGAGTAAAGGTCACAGAAAATTAAAATAATCTCTTCACATAGCAGCTGACCTTGATACATCATGAGTTTTAAATGTTTAATATTATCTGTGTTGATTTTTATATTGTAATTGTCTCCATTAGCCATCAAATGTTCCGCAAGCTCTCCCCTCAGTGACATCGCTGACTCAGGCAAATTTGTTCTCCTTATGTCTTCCTTTACATCCAATAAACAGATTAACAAGGACTCAAAAAGGGCATCTCCACCTCCCTCAACAGTCTTGAAAACAGTTAATCCCTGAGGCAGTTGCTTGCTGTCAACCCATTGTTTATATTCTGTTTCTGAAGGCTGTTCAATTATTCTTGACATAGCATCAGCAGTGCAATTCTCTCTGCCAGGTCTATACTTGATTTGAAAATCAAATTCTGCAAGTTCATTGATTGTTCGCATAAGGCCTGAATTAATTCTGGACATATTATGAAAAAATAACAAAGGCTTGTGATCTGTGTACAATAAAAATTTCACCCCGAACAAAAATGATCAAAAATCTTTAACTCCCCATCTAATTGCAACAAGTTCTCTTTCTACGGTTTAGTATTTAATTTGAGCATCAGAAAATGTCATGGAGGCATAACCAATTGTTTTATATTGAGTTCTTTGTAATTGAACCAAACAACCACCAGCTCCCCTACCAGATGCATCTACAAATAATTCAAGCTTATTACCATTTGTGCTGTAGTCAGGAAAAGACAAAATAACCTCTTCGACTAATTTAGATCTCAGTTTATCATAGGCTTGATCCATCTCTTCAGTCCAGTTTATTACTTGTCTTTTTGGCCCTCCTGTTAGTTCTGAAAGCCGTTTGGCAATCTCTGAGCATTGATGTATGAATTTTTGTTGGAAATTTACCAAGCCTAAAAATTGTCTTTGTTCTGTAACAGTTTTTGGTTTAGGATACTTTTTGATCTTTTCAATATACTGAGATGACTTCTTAATACCTTCATTGCTTATGGTGTGACCTAAAAATTCTACTTGGGACCGGAAGAAATCACATTTGCTCACTTTAATTTTTATGCTATTCTTACCTAAAGTTGCTAATACTTTTCTTACAAGATCAACATGTTCAGCAAATGTTTCTGTCATCATTAATATGTCATTTATGTAGACAATAATGTTTTTGAAACAGTAATCAGATGAAATTTCCTTCACGGTATTTTGGAATGCAATGCCACTGTTTCTGAGACCAAAACTGAGACGCTTGAACTGAAAATGATTGTGGGAGGTGCTGAATGCAGTATATTGCCTACTATTTTCATAAATTGGAACTTGATAATAACCTTTGACTAGATCTATGGATGTGAAAAATTTCATGTTATGGGCACAATATATAGTCTGATAAATTTGGCATTGGGAACTTCTCTTGTTTAGTAGCTGAATTTACTTTGCGATAATCTATGCACATTCTTAGCTCACCATCCTTTTTTCTAACCGGTACTACTGGTGATGACCATTGTGATTTACTATATTCTAATATATCCAATGCTTTTAATTCTTCACATTGTTTTTCTATTTCTTTGTTGATAGGCTCGGCAAATCTACGCGGTTTCTGCCATATTGGAGTATTATTGGTCAATTCAATAACATGTGGTGGTACAATAGCCTGTCCTATGTCAAATTCATTTGTACTGATAGCTGCTTGAGTATCAAATAACATATTGTAAACTATATCTGCTTGATCATCATCTAATTCTTCACCAATAGTAATTTCTTTTCTGAGCTTAGACAATGTCCATGGTTCTATTGCTAAGTTGTCACCCTCATCAACCTCAACAATAGTGCTCACTAATCCCAGTTGTTAACCTTCTTTAGTTTTCACATCATATGCAGATTTTGAAATCTTTGTACATAGACCATAATGTTCATCATCATTCTGAGAAACTATTCTGTCAATAGCATGGACCTTTTTATTCTTACCAACACAACCATTGTAATAAAAATTACTCCTACAATCCTTTACACAAAAGCCAATCCACACTGACAGGAACTTTATTTGCACTATCAGAAATTTTAACATTATTTGCAGCAAAGACAGGGACATTTTCTTGTATGATAGTCTGCATTGAGCCATCTTTGTTGATATACAAATCAACTCTTGATTCATCTGCCATGACAACAGATAGCATTCTTTTCATGAAATTAACTGACATTGAATTACTGTTCAGTAACTTGCTCTTAAGATCACCGGAAAACCAATTGACGAATCACAAACAACATGAAATTGGCATGGCTGTAAATTGATTTCATAAAAATCCAATCCCACTTCTGTCGTACCCAATGTTTTTGTCATTGTATTACTTAAACCTTTGATTGATATACAATTGTTATCTTCTACTTTCAATCTCATTTCCTTAGCAACAGCAGCTTTAATTAAATCATTTGTAGCCCCACTATCAATAAGTGCATTAGCTGTGATACCATTAGCCTTCATTCTTGCCACCATTAAGTCTTCAGGCTCCAATGAAGCCAAATATACTTTGGGACGCGTTTTACTCTCATCAACAATTCCTTTGTCAATATCTTAAACATTTCTGACAGAATCATCAATATATGTTTCCTTTATTTCCAGTTCACCTTTTGTCAAGTGACCCTGTGACTCCGGAGAAATCCCTTCCATTTTACTCTGAAACATCTTCCTATTTTGTCTCTTCAAATTTTCTTTACCAATAACATTCAAAGTCTCTTTAATATCTCCAACAATATAAGCATACTTGTTTTTCCAATCATCAGATCTTAGCAAGTTGTACCTATTGTAGTTTTCATGCTTCTTGAATTTTGGGGATTGTGAAATGGGACACCCTGATTTTACCCCATCCAAACCAGGGTTTAGAAGTTTAAAGTCATATTAGGGTTACTATTGTGCCTAAACCTTCCTCTGAAACTGCTCAAATTTTGGTTGTTAAACTGTCCTCTCTTCTGCCCAGCTCTATCACAGGAAAGGGGTCTCCTATTACCAATATCAAACAGACGTCCTGCCTCATGTCTTGGTTTAAATTGCTCTCTTCCTCTGCATTGCTGTTCATTTGCAGGACATTCCCTAAACCAGTGATTATTTGAACCACATCTAAAGCATTGATTTAATTTAGCTCTGCATGCAAAAATTTCATGTCCAACCCTATGACAATATGAGCAAGTTACATTCTTATTCAACAAGTCAGCAGGAGGTTGTAGGTTGAACCTTCCTTGATCCCTTGCTCTGAAACTATTGTTGTTAGTAAATGCGGTTTGACTGAATCTATCTGGCTTGTCTAGCTGTGGTGGGTATCTACTATTGTGAAATTTTTTAGGGGATCTTGAATTTGAGTGATGACTTGGTTCCTGATATTGATGCATGAACCCGGCTGACAACTGAAATCCACTAGCTTGCCTCCCATTGGTGTTTATATTTTGTTCATAATTATTCTTAGATGTGAAACTTTGAGTTTGATAGACTTTTCCTTGGTATTTAGCAATTGGTCTGTTCTGTTTTTCCTTTTCAGCTGCTTTCAATTTCTCCTGTCCAACTTGGATGACTATTGCCTTATCGTGACCAACTTTAACATCACTATCTTCAGACGGCTTAGTTTCACCGCTCTGAAGCTCTTTTTCAACATCCTGGAAACAAGCCATTTTCTGTATAATTTTCCAGGTCATAACCTTGTCTCTTAATTTAATGGAGCTCAATTCTGCAGAGAACTCATTTCGAACGGTCTTTGGTAAAGAAGTAACAAATTTCTTGCTAAGTGCCTTGCTAGTAGCTACTTTGTGGGAAGGGTAACCTACTCGATACAAGTTTTCCAACCTGGAACTGTACAAGAAAAATGACTCTTCCCATGTGTACCGAGCATTCTTGAAAGTTAGCCTGTTCTTTTCTTTCCACAAATCCTTCATGTCATTGTACCATTTCAACAATTTTTTTCTTAGTGATTGGTAACTGTCAGAGACATCCCTCAGAGATTCAAATGCTACCAGTACTCTTCCTTGCAAATGACGCTGCAACTCTCCGATCCAAAATATTTTCTCACCATTGAAATTATGCTTGCAATACTTTTCAAATTTCTCTAAATAATGTCTTAAGCTTTCACCTGATGACTTGGTCAACTTTTCCTGAGCTAGCAACTTCAATGAGTCAAGCCTACAAATTGCACTAGCTAAAGTTCCTGAATCACGTTTCTTGTGGTCTGATCTCTTTTTTAAAGATTTGTTTTCATGTGTCTTTTGGTTTCTTGAACCCTTAGCATCAGAACTTGACTCAGAGGAGCCATCAGAAGCCCACTGGTTGAAGAAAGAGACTCCTCTTCACTCATAGCACTGTCTTCACTCAGATCTATGGAAGACTGAGATCTTGAAGAAACAGAAGAGGACAGAGTATCTTCATCTTTTGTAAATTTCTTGACTGTTGCTTTGTTTTTATCTACTTCAGTGTCTTTACTGCATCAGTGAAATCTAGTTTTCCATGTTTCTTTTTATTTTCCGCATGCATCTTTGTTTCCTCTTTTATGTGTTTGGTATGCTTGGAATAGGCTCCACTTGATTTGTGCACTACTGGCTTCTGATTAGCACAGTTCTTGCTCGTGGTTGGCCTGGATTTCACAAACATGTCCCACTGCAACTTTACCAGATCAAGCTTGGTAGTGACTCGAGGAGAAAAATGCTCCAAGCCTCTATTCTGCATTTCTGCAAGAAATCCATGGATATGGTCTAAATTCTTCTCAATAAGCTCCTCCTCCTCATTGTCACTGTTGTGTTTTTTCTCCATTAAAGCCTCTTTATCACTGCAACAAAAGTCAGTCTTCCCTCCTAGCAAGGGTAAAGCTTGAGCACCAACAACTCCTGACTCTGCAGCACATCAGACTCCTTTGTAAACTTTGTAGCCATTGTACTAAAAAGTCCCGTTAATGAATTAGATGAATTCTTCTTGTCATCCCTATTTATTTAAAAAATGGCACCTAACCACAAGGAAAGCCTCACATGAATTTAATTCTATACAGTGCTCCAATTGTCACGGCACCAAAAACTTATGTTGTGGGACCACTACAGAGTTACCATCTTTTTGCTTTTCAACTATATGAATTCACAGTTAGCACTCCAATAATCTAGCCCCACAAACACAAGTAGCAGTAATCATATAGTGGATCAATTAGGCAAGTACCTTGCATTGTTTTGCAGAACTTTTTTTTTTCTTCAACTGAAATTCTAAATGTGAAGATACTTCTTCAAAGTAGGAAAATTATCAGAAGCAAGGATCATGCTAACCCAAAATACCAAATACCAATGATGTACCTAAAGGGGTTCCAGGTTATGGAATGGTAATAATATTATAATACACTAATATAACATCACCTAGTTTAATGAATTGTACAATCAACCATTTTACTTTATTTGTTCCAACCAATGTGCACTTGTTATTTTTGCACAAATATTTTATATTAATAAAGTAACATACTGCTTCTCTAATGGTTATCAAATAAAAATATTATTCAATTGACAAATAATCTAATTGTAATTACTGCAATTTGCTAGTAGAAACCATGAAGCTATATGATGTAGCTTTCTACAATAAATTGACATTTGATAACAGCTGCTAATCATTGCACTACTTTCTTCATAACAATGGTTTTTATGTTCACATAGATCATTATTACTGATGGCATCATCTCATTTGTTAATTATGCTACAATTGCCATGTGTATTTATTGTTAATTTTTAAACCTAATTATTTATCAAATTATTATTGCTATACCTATTTTTTATGCTATTATTGCCAGAACAGCATAGCTATTTATTATGGCTCCAATCTATTCATTGCCAGAATTATTTATGATGGATATCAACTTTATGCTACAACTGCTAGATTTATCTTCAATGAATATTAACCTCAATTCTGCAATTTATCAAAGCTCAATGCTATGAAAACAACTAGCAGCCTGTACTTCTGTTTTGTACTTTAGATATAATCTTATTTTTAATTGGCATACTCTGCTGCTACAAATTAGCAGCTTGCCTCATGTGTAATTTCTATGCTACTAGCTGACAATTTTTGGATTGAGTACCGCTTTAATCCAACATCTTTTGTGCGCACTATGAATTACTTTTTTTTTTTAATCTACAGAAAAAACTATTCTTTGCTGCTTCATTCAGTCTTTTATATTATTTGTTCTTGCCATTTTTTCTTTCTTCCAAACAAAGATTTTAATTCCTAATATATTACCAATAAATGTATAACTAATGATTGATTCAGGTTCTCCACAGAGGTCAATATATGATATATTCTCATGTGAGCTAAAGCTCTCCTTGGGGTGAATAAATTTTATCACAGGAAAGTATATAATTTAGAAAGTATTGAACTAATTTTTGGTAGTGACACATGAACTATTGTTTTGAGAACACCCAGAACTGATCAGCGGTTCAATGATCAACCAGTAATATACTTAAATATATATTCCAATAAATGATATTTTTTTCATGCTCCAATCACACCACCATGCTGTTCTGCATAACTATACCAGTAACATGCGGTATGAAACTCTGGCAATACTATTTAAGCAGTTACGAGTCTTTGGACTGTTGAAAAATAGATCTACAAATGCTTGCAACAACAACCTATGACAATTTTGAATAACAACTGAACACAGCTCAGTTCAAAATGCTCATCAAGTAATTTTATTGCATTTACTGCTATATGTGGCAATCATACTAATTAGGGCAACACAGTTAAACCACTGGTGCACCATAAGAAACAGTATGCCTTTCCTCCAATCTAGTAGCTATTATGCCAATAGTAAAGTAGCCTACAGGCAATTACACACTAGGTGCAATTAATAGCCACACATATCAAGAGGACAGCATCAAGGCAGATGCCTGGGGATTACCTACAAAACAGAAAGCACTTTTCCACCAGAACACAATAAGGATCAACACAAATACACCATAACAAAACTCAGTAACAATAGCTATGGGGGAATTGTGTAGGTGTTGTGGTGGGTAAAGCTTTGAGGCTTCCTGCAAAAGAAACAGAATTGGTAAAAACAAATGCCAATCAAAACACACAGCAACTAAACATGACATCAACTAGATGTTATTCCATCTTTGGCACATTGATACAAATTGAATTCTGATTGATGAGATCAGATTAGGGATATCTATATCTCCATCAAGATGATAGCAGTTTAAATCACTCATCCCTCTTTGTGAAATAAATAGATACGCAAAGGGATTGCACTTTGAAAAATAACCTAATGAATTATGACATCACTAGCATCATATTTTGTGACTCATAAATGATCAACTCAGAAATGAAAATTTAGTACCAATTATATTTAACTCTCATATTGATCATCTCAATTCCATTGAACATAGCAATTTAATTTGAAGTACTCTTTTCTGGAGTAACAAGCAGCTTTGAATGAATAAACAATTTTTTTAAATTAAAACAGAGAAGATGATTGAAATTGTTCCCGTACCGAAAAACTAACTGGAAGTGTCTGTGTTGAAAACAATCTGAAAAAAAAAAATCCATGGCTCCAAGCATCCAAGCTGATCGAACAAGGAGGTTGACTGCTCGCTGCCGTGAGGATGAGTTGAGCGATTCCCTCATTATTATGAGATCCAAAGCAACAAACTGCTACAGGTCAGAAGTCCTTCTCAAGAAAGGTACGTTTGTGGAGGTGTTTGATGAGAGAGCAGGAGGCTTCTTCAAGAGCATCATAGAAAAAGTCAATTGGGGAAAGTTTGAATTAACAATTCATTTTGTTGGCTATAACAAGCGTTATGACCTGGTACTGCCTATGAATTCAGCCCTCCTGCGCCCCTGGCCCTCACAGCTGGCCGGCGCCAGTTTTGGGGATGTTGACCGGCTAGCTCCGGGTATGGCTGCTTCCTCAACACCTGTGAAGGAGTCTGGCGCAGCT
>SDVV010042450.1:0-10341 GCA_016164225.1 Gammarus roeselii | reverse complement strand
CATGCCAGCCAGGCCATGGCATGCCAGCCAGGCCATGACATGCCAGCCAGGCCATGACATGCCAGCCAGGCCATGGCATGCTAACCAGGCCATGGCATGCCAGCCAGGCCATGACATGCCAATCAGGGCTTGACATGCCAGCCAGGCCATGACATGCCAGCTAGGCCATGGCATGCTAACCAGGCCATGGTATGCCAGCCAGGCGATGGCATGCCAGCCAGGCCATGACATGCCAATCAGGGCTTGACACGTCTTGCCACTGCATGACACTCCAGCAAGAGCATGGCATACCAGCCAGGTCACGGCATGCCAGCCAGATCATGGGATGTGTGCCAGGCCACGGCACGCCTGCTTGAGCTTGGCAAGCCAGCCTGGGCATGGAACGCCAGCCACCGCATGGCACGCTCGACAAGGAACGGTACGTCAGCCAGGGCGTACCACACCAGACGAGGCGTGGCACGTCATCAGGACATGATACGGTAGCCAGGGCAGACACGCCAGGCTGTTCAGCAATAGCATGGCACGTCTGTCAAAGAAGAGTACACCAGTCGGGACATAGTGCCTCAAGACACACCAGCCAGTATAGGGCACGCCACTCAGAGCCTAGTGCCTCAAGACACACCAGTCAGTATAGGGCACGCCACTTAGAGCCTAGTGCCTTAAGACACACCAGCCAGTATAGGGCACGCCACTCAGAGCCTAGTGCCTCAAGACACACCAGCCAGTATAGGGCACGCCACTCAGAGCCTAGTGCCTCAAGACACACCAGCCAGTATAGGGCACGCCACTCAGAACCTAGTGCCTCAAGACACACCAGCCAGTATAGGGCACGCCACTCAGAGCCTAGTGCCTCAAGACACGATAGGCCGGATGTGGCTCCTCTGTCAGGCACTGCGCCTCATGGCACGCCAGCCAGGGCATAGCACGCCAGTCAGATCATTGTTCCTCTGGTCACGCCACTCAGAGCATTGTGCCCCATTGCACGCCTGCCCATTGTGGTCCTGAGAGTAAGGCATTATATATTTCTGATGATCCAGAGCACTCTCAAAAAAAGGAAAACGGAGAACAAGGAGCAGATGGTGCATCGTGTGCACTTTAGCGACGGGGGGGGGCAAATGCCGTACCGCTTGTTCGTTGACTTAGTCCAGTGTCAGTGAAGAAGAACTATTAAAAGTTTCGAAATAATCTTTGTGTTAAAAACCAAGATAACTTTATGGTCGTAAATTCACGAACATTTTATAGCCCGAGGCCTTGTTTCTGAAATGTTTTACTTGTACCAAATCAGTATCTGCTATTTAATTTGGGACAGTAATTTTTTGACGGAAGCAATAAGGAAGTGTAAATAAAAGTATTGTAGCAGTTAGAGCATTGATTGCTTAAAACGCCATTCATCTACACACAAATGCCCCAGAGTAAGCAAATACAGCCACGGCCATATATCTAGGACCGATATATAGGTGCTAAGAAGCCAACAGCTGTTACAGCGTAACCCGCCTGACTCACACTCGTGTTGTGACCTAAGCTTTTGCATGCTTCTGCACATTCGCCGATCGAATCCCAGGTCGGTGTTGCGGTAGAGCATTGTATAGGGTTGATCTCACAGGGCACCTATCCACTTATTAGAGGCTAGTCAGGAACACATCTGTCCGATCGACTGTTAAATCTGAAGATGTTTGAGTTGGCTAACAATTGCGGCAAACGTTTGATCTTGCGTGTGTGCAGTAGCATTCGATTGAATAATTAAGGAGCCCGGCAAACGATTTTGTTAAATGCTTTGGACGCCATCTTATTGCCGGCCGTCAGTTTGGTCATTGTGAAGTAACGAAGTAACAAATTCAATCAATCGTTGCATCATTTCTCCTCACTTTCGTAACTATTCATCGTTGACATGAACTGAATGGCTATTCAGTATGTTCATGACCATGAACCTTTCAACCATCATGGCATTGAGTAGAACCTCGTGGCTTTCAATCTGTCATAATAATTCATCTACTTAACCTCTGAAATTTTAGATGTGAAGGTTCTTTGAACAATAGTCTATAACTGATTGGATTAGTTGTTTCCATCTTTAATCTGGCGATAGAAAGGTTCTTATGGCCCAGGGATTGAGCTTTCTGTCACTGTAGCCTTGACCTTTGTCGAGCGAATAATGAAATATTTCGCATTCTTATGCCAAAAAAAACAGAACGGTCTTCTTTTTCCTCAATGGCTGCGCTATTACATGAATAATATGAAGATTCTGTTTATGGTCAGTATTTGTAAGAAATATTTTAGTTATTCATTTTTTTTCTCAGATAATCTAAGAATTTCTTTTAGATAGCTCAAATATTTTCTACATCTCCCGTCTCCTTCGCTATGCATTGGACTCAAGGATCGTCTGCAAAAAAGACACTACTGAATAACGGCAGTTTTTGTTCAGATCATTTGGGCATTACTCAGAGTAGCAGAACTTTGAACTCAGCGCCTCGTGGGACCCAACTAAGAACTTCCACTGGAGCAGAGGAATTCTCATTTACCACCACTCTTCAGGTTCTGCCATGGAGTAAATTTCTGATCTATCCATGTACATTTCCTTGGATACCAGTGCTATGTAATTTGATGACAGTATACCCTGATCAACTTTGTCTAACGCCTTTGCAAAATCTAGATCAATAACATCCACATTTGATCCATCACGCAATGCTTTGATTACTTCATCTATAAGGCTTCACCGCTTTTTGGAATATTTTCCCTACATGTCATGTCAAAGAATTAATTTGTAATTTGTGGGTTTTGTGAGGCTCCTTCTATTTGCAAGAGAGTAGATGACAGCACGTTTCACTACATGTGGGATATCAACATTTGTTGTGGTCTTGACAAAATCTGCTGGAATTGTTTCAATAGAATAGCTAGGATGTCTTCTGGTCTGGATGCGCTTCTGCTACTTACATCATCGGTAGCTTTAATAATTTCACATATATCAGAAAATGCTAAGATACTTTTATAAAAATACAGAGGTGATAGAAAATTTGGCTGGGTACCCATCTGGAGACAAAACACTCATGTGCAATTTTCACTAAGTAATTCGATCATTGCCTTATTTTCAATTACCTTTGGCCGGATTCATCAATTAGGAGGCCAATTTAATTTTGAAGTTCGAATTTGGCTTCATACGCGACGAAACGCTTAACATTTCTTAGAATTTTTGCAATCGCTTTCTTTTGATATTCACTTCTCTCTCTCGCTCACGAGGCCTTTGCGTCTATGAGGCTTATATCCTTTGCTAAGTTATTTCTGTTTTATTTATTTGTTTCCCATAAGCGTTTTTCTCTACGAATAATACATGCTTCTTCTGGGTATTTTTCTTCGTTTTGGCACATTTTGTAAACACACCTGCAATAGTATACCATCGAAGTCAATACGTTCTTCCTTCACACTGTGTGCTTGGTCAATGGGTGTTTCCAGATAACAGTAGAAAGTGTCGGGTGTATATGCGCCCAAATTATTGCTTCTCTGAAGAAGTTCAATTGCCGTGTTCCTTCTCAATATGTCCAAATCAAGGTTTACTTCGATCTCATTACGGTCTGAAAGTAAAGTATTATTTATTTCTATGTTTTTGAGATACTCCAATGAATTCATACACACAAATACAAATCATTTTTATTTCGTGTCAGAGTTTTACTGATTTGTGTAAGAAAGTATCTTTCTTATACTTCAAATACTTTTAGCCTAATTTGTCGCAGTCGCAGTATTAACAGTGCCAATAAGAAGTAACCTGGTGCCGCCGCTTGATCAGGAGAAATTAGAAATTGAAGTCACCACAGACACTTTTTTTCAAATTCAGCCTGATCAATACTTGACATAAACGCATAAAATGTTAAGAGAATATTCACAATGAACGTACTCACAATTTGATGGTCTATAGACTATAATTATTATGGTTTTCAGCTTTTCAATTATGACGACGGGACCCTCACAGCGATCATTGGGGAAGGTCAAGTCTCACTTCTTAACAAAATGTGTCCTTTCAATACAGTCAGGCCAATAAAGAGTGAATCGGTGTCGGATGGAATGTCTTGGATTACCTTTTTTTTTGACGTATTGGCTGGTGTTATGAAAGCCTTGTCAAGTCTATAGGTGACACAATTTTAATTGATTTTGTTTCGTTATTTTTCGAGAGTCTGTTTCTTCTGTCAGCAGTGGGTGGCGGATGGGTCGTCGGGAGCTTTCGCTTGCAAAAGCAATATAGTGAATACTCCATCATTTCTAAAATGTCTTCTGTGCTTCTCATTTGTTTTCCCTCATTGATCTGAATCTAGAAACGTTATATCTTGCTTGCCTGATTTCGCACCCACGCATCTCCCTGATCAGCACTGCGGTGGTGACGGGCAAGTGCGGTGGTGACAGGCAAGTGCGGTGGTGACGGGCAAGTGCGGTGGTGACGGGCAAGTGCGGTGGTGACGGGCAAGTGCGGTGGGGATGGGCAAGTGCGGTGGTGATGGGCAAGTGCGGTGGGGACGGGCAAGTGCGATGGTGACGGGCAAGTGCGGTGGTGACGGGCAAGTGCGGTGGTAACGGGCAAGTGCGGTGGTGACGAGCAAGTGCGGTGGTGACGGGCAAGCGCGGTGGTGACGGGCAAGTGCATTGGTGACGGGCAAGTACAGCTACACGATAATTCTAGTGGGCATCGCAAAAAGAGCGTCGGCCATGAAGTGACGACCTGTTGTCAAAGTAACCGTAACGGGGATGATCGCCCGTTGATGTTACGCTAAGAAACCGTTGGGCATGGTTTTGGAAACTGTTGTAATCATGTGTTACACGTCCATGATGTACCCCACCGCTTCGACCAACATTATTGTTGTTAGGATTGCTTTTTATTATTCAGATTGACGTATAACCAATATAAAAATCTAACAATCATTTCAAGAATAATGATGAAATGCTTAGTGAAAAAATGAAGAATGGCGTATACATTTGAACATTTATGAATTCATTCACAGGTATTGTTTTTTACAGCTTATATTCAACGCAACCATTTTTAAATTTTTTGAAAGTGGAAGCTCACATGATCAGGTTGCACGGTCCCCATCACATCGGTCTCTTAATGAGTTATGTCCAAGTGTATCCTTCGTATTGGGCAACTTATTTCTTATTCTTAAATGCGGCATATATTTATCTACAATTCTTTAGTTCACATAAAAGACCCTGTGGCAAATAATGAAATTAGATGAAAAAAAAAATTAAGTTATGCCAATAGGTCATCACAACCCCAAGCACGAAGACTCCTTGTAAGGGAAGAATCGGATTACCGTCACCATAGGGAGCTCTGGGCGTCATCATTAGTTAAGATACAAACGTACCGAGGCTGCTAAAACAGGAAATAAAATGCAAGGTATGATACCCCGCACTGACTTGTTTAAGAGCAAACACAGAATTCCTAAGTTGTACAAACCATTTGCTGGACGTCATTTTGAGTGTTCAGTCCAATTCTGCTGGGAATATCTTAGAAAATGTTCAAAGCACGATGTCTGTCTTCGTGTGCAATAAATCACACGGACAAACTCCGCGAATTCAACCTTTATTCACTGGCGAAGCGTCGAGTTATTGGTGAGGTATCGATGTGTGGAAGGTTATGAAGGGCACGGAAACGTCGACCGAACAAACCTTTTCACTTTAGATGCAAACGGAGTGACTAGGAGTAAGGGATACTACAAAATCGTTGGTAAGCGTTTTACACTTGGCATAACGCTTTCTTTACGTTCAACGTGATCGATGAATGGAACAAACACCCAATGGAAGTTGTGAACACCAAAGCAATCGAAACGCTTGGGTCACTACACTAATTAGCTTCCTGGTGTTGAAGGTTGCATGTGTCGGAAACATTGTTTGGCATCAGCGTCAGCATATTAGTTAAAAAGTGGTGTCTGGCGCTGACACCAGTAGGGTAATCAGAGCTTGGCGTTGGCATTTGCCTGGTGAAAAGGGTGCACGGCAGTAGATACAAGTACCGCGGGACGCGGATTTTGTCCTGTCTACTGGAATTTGCACATGCAATTTTAGCGACGGGACGGAACCGGTTTTTAGCGCGATCAGTCATTCGGATGTGGAGCGGAAGGGGGGCGGCGCGAAGGAGCGAAGGGGGGCGGGGCAGCCCTTGAGTTTTTGACAACCTGTACGGTCGATTTGGGAATCTTTATGTTCTGAACATTTAATTTATACGTGATTTTAAATGTGTATTATATTTATATACATATTATATATAACCAGCGCAGCGGGCGGACGGTTGAGTCGCGTGGTTTACAAGTGTTTACAAGTGTAGGAAGACAACAACAGTGCAGTTGGCCTAAACTAGGTTGCCTTTTGATAGCAAGAGTGTTAGTTCTGGAGTAGAACGTCTATGAGGCCAATTGATCCAAACTAGGTTGCCTTTTGATAGCAAGAGGATTAGTTCTGAAGTAGAACGTCTAAGAGAGCTTCGTGAGCCATTTCTGTTTTCTTTATAACAACAGGAAATGGAACAGCTTAGCTATTTATCGTCAATTTATGTAGAACTTATCGAGCCGCGACTTGAACGTTTCGATTGTATTGCTGTTTAGAACCTCCGCTGGAAGTTTGGTTCATTCTTCGACAACTCTATACGCGAAGAAATTGCGCGTGATGTCGAGTGAGAAACGTTTCCCAACGATTTTGTATCCATTAGTGGTGATGGGGCTTTCGGTCCCCCAGCTTTCGAACGTACTTGGGATATTCTGTAGTTTGAATATTTGTATTTTTACTGTTTATTAATCCAGCTACTCAGCCAGAGTAGCTGGAGGTTACTTAAACATTATGGCTTTATTGTAAGTTATTATATTGTGGTATGTTAAAATAAATGTTCGGTTGATATATGCTGAATTTGTATTGTTTTCAAAATTTTAATAGGTATTTCATACAGTTATATGAATTTTAGGATATTTTAGGTTTGCATCTGACGCGTAGCACAATATTTCAGGCATCTTTGGTCGGTTATTGTATCATTTTGATGTTTTTATGTATTATATCACGTTATGTTACGAATATGCCGTAGTTACTATAGTTAAAGAAGATTTGATTTTTCCCTGTTTTGGACTGCGTTAGAGAAAATTTTCCATCAGATTTGCATATATTATAGCATGTTCCTGTAGAAGTATTCCACACCATTTACTATATAGCTTTTGGAACTATGTACGGACGATAATTTGTTTATATTCAACAAACAGTTGTACTTGCAAAATGATGATGCTTCTATGGGGAAGTGTGTGTCTCTAACATTGGCTAATCTATTTTTGTCGTTCCATGAGCAAGTTTGGATAAATAGTTGCCCTTTCGCATTCAAGCCCATTCTGTATCCTAGATATGTTGATGATACTTTTTTATGTTTAAATCTGCACATCATGTTGCTCAACTCCTAGACTACATTAATGGCCAACATCACAACATCCACTTTACTCATGATGTAGAATCTAAAAATACTTTAAACTTTCTAGATGTTACAGTTAACAAATCGGAAAACTCTTTTGAAACTACTTTGTATCGCAAACCACTCATTCAGGCCTTGTCATGAAATTTTACATTGCTGTTACAGCGACCTTTGAATTTTATATGATTTCTGGTCTGGCCAACAGAGCGTATAGAATTTTTTCTAATAGTGCTGCATTCTCTCTTGCACTAGATTACCTCAGGAAGTATTTTTCGATAAATGGTGATCCCTTAGCAGTTTTAGAATCTGGTTTTCACAAGATGATCGAAAGTTTGCATCACGGTCAAGTCCCAGCTCAGTTGCCCTCCAGGAAGGAAGTTTACATTAGTATCCCCTTCATTGGGATTGCTAATAGATCAGTGAAAATGGTACATGATTATTCAACCATTTTATCCCCAAATTGACTTGCACATAGTTCTTCGTAATAGTTTCAACATAGAAAGTTGCTTTAGGTTTAAGGATATGATGTCTCCTCTAGTGTGAAGCAATGTGGTTTACCAATTCACGTGTAGCCAGTGTCATGCTACGTACTGTGGGGAGACCACGCGTCACATCAAAACCCGCATTGCTGAACATAAAGAGTGTCCGTCCGCACTGGCGCACTATTATTTTCTCCTCAACATAGTAGGATCAGAAACCATGCACTAGAAGTAAATCATCCGATATTAAGAAATAGTTTCAAAATAGTTGGATCGACTGAGAAGTCAAATTAGAAAATACTTGAGATTATTATAATTCATCAAACCAGCCCATCTCTGAACGACTTAGAATCCTCTACTCCTATGAATGTTTTGCGCTAGGCTGTTTGTGTGTTCGATTATGTCTGTTAGGTCCTACATTTCTAGTCTTCCATTCTTTCAGTTATGCAAATTCATTTCAATTGTTCGCAGTTCTTTAGTTAATAATTTGTTTAGGCTTAATTTTGAATATTTTGGATTTATGTGCCCTCAAATTTGTCTATACTTTCCGCATTTTCAGATGGTACTGATGATGAGTGTCGGGATAGGCTCAAAAGCTCTACTGTTTTTGATATATTGTGATATTACAAGATGTTTCTAGCAGCCTCCAATCTCATTTTTTTATTAAGATTACGTTTTGCAAGAAATACTTCCATTCACTATAGGTTTCAGTTATGTAGATCAGTCACATGTCTTGGCAACTTATACACGTTAGTTTGGAAGGTTACATGCTATTTTTTTCTCGTACATCATGGTTTTTCACTGTATAGTAGAGAATTGATTGTCTTATTTTATTATATACTCGTGCGTTGTAGTATATTTCATTCAGTTTTATATAATCTATGTAGAAATTCTACCTTCAATGCAAGGGTTTGTCTATTTTATACAGTATAGGAATATTAGGATGCATTCCGTTTGTATCTGCAATGTGGCCATTATTTCATGTGTAATTTTGTTAGATGATGTTTCTTTTCAGTTTTTATGTATCTTGTATGTCCTGTTACGAAGATTGAAGTGGTAAAACATATCTATAGAAGATTTGATTTGTGACAAGCTGAGGTAGTGGAAAATATAATTTATTTAAGAACATGAGAAAATCTGGATCGTATGCAACAATTTCTTTCGGATGAAGATCAGCATTACTTTGAATTGGAAAAGATTCGAATAAATATAGTTTACGAAGAAGAAGCAATACATTTATAGACTCACGGGAATGGAACAGCCTCAGGTATTCGTATCAAAGATATGATGAAGTATATGAAGAATTTTGAAAGGAAACTGAAACATAGTGCTGACGGGCATGGTTGGATGTACGAAGTATGCTGTTTCATATCAAATCAACGAAGTAGATAGCATTGATGATGCCAACAAGATCTGAAAATAGTACTAAAAAAACACTAATAAACAATGTAAATCCTAATCAAATGTTTATATTATCCTTTCCACATAATTCGTAGTTGGGATACGCTTCAACAAGAGTATCATCTTGTATCATCACCGAACCCTGACCAGAAAATTCGGAATAATACAGTCTACCTATGACAGATACAGAGTTTGAAAGGCAAAACATGGGAGGTAACGACCAACGCTCATACATATATCTCGCAAAAATTAATTAATATGAATTACCGATAACATTCATACAAATGACGCAATTTACTTGTAAAAATATACGAAATTTGCTCGATCAAAATTTGAAGAGTATTCAAATTGATAATGATAGATTAAAATGTAGAGCCAAGTGGAGAAATTTGATATGTATGATTCATGAATCAATGACTGATTATCATACGTAAGCACGTAACTTGAATAAAAATCTATAATCTATAAAATCTACAAAAATCTATAATTATTAGTAAAGTTAGGAGATAATGACTAGATCTTTTAACCTATCATGACGTTACGAACTGAACCACATTGAATATCTAGTGACGAAAGGAAGTGAATTAGTTTTATTAGAAATCACAGATCAGAAGAAAAATAATAGAGATGGTGAACGAGCCTGTTTATGCGTAGAAATGTGTGTGTCTATATGGTTCCGGCACTGACGCCGGCACCGACCCAGTATATGCGTGCAAATGTGTGTATGTGTATACATGGTGCCAGCACCGACCCTTTATATGCGGAAAAATGTGTGTATGTGTCTAAATGTTGCCGGAGCCGGTGCCGGCCCCGACCCTGTATATGCATACATTGTGCCGGTACCGGTGCCGGTACTGACCTTGTATCTACTCACATGGTGCCGGTACCGGTACCGGTACCAACCCTGTATATGCCTACATGGTGCCGGCACCGACCCTATATATACATCTAAATGCGTGTATATATACATGGTGCCGGCACCGGTACCAGGAACGACTCTGTATATACCTACATGGTCCCGCACCGGTGCCGGCACCGACCCTG
>SDVV010042449.1:0-10341 GCA_016164225.1 Gammarus roeselii | reverse complement strand
CCATCCTCACACAAACTTTGGTCGTCTTCCTCTAGGCCCCTGCCTACTCACCATTGCTTCAAACCCCTTTTCACCTATCATCAATCCGCACCATGTGTCTAAACCACCTTGACCATCAACAGTTTGTTTACGTTTGCCAGCAATGTTTTTGGTGGAGGTTGGGTCTTGATGTACTTTTATTGATTGAAAATTCATTGTGTAAAGAGGGGTCGAAGCAATGACCGCGTTTATCTTCATCCAGCTTTTATGTCACTGTCATGATTAAGAAACGTTATTTCTTTATTATTCTCCTTGGGTAAAGGGCTTTAATTCATTCAATTAGTTCAATGTAACAGGGCTAAGAGCTGTTTGTAGCAGTCATGGTTGTTCTGAACTGTAAGTCCTTTGAAATCATTGAAACCAATTAAACCAGGGAGGTCATGGTCATGATAATAGCTATGCACACCGTAAATAGAAAGTTTCTAGGACGCATACTTTTTGAGTTATTTTAAAGCATGCGGAAAATGTGGGGTGTCAACCCGGTTGACGCTAACCAAATAGAGTTGACTAGGGTGAGTCCTCACAGTTTTGCAAACCTTGAAATAACTCAATAAGTGTATAAGTTAACTTTGTATTTACTGTGTGCATAGCTGCTATTATTATCATGAAGCCCCCTAAGTTTCAACAATCTATCATCAATTATAAATAACTTATTTATGAGAATTCATTTGTTGAGCTATGCCCCCTAATGGTGTGGCAGCATCTGTGGCCTCAACCCGAGCTGAAGTCTCTCAACCCACCCTGTTTCATAAGTCTTTCAACCCACCCTGTTTCATAAGTCTCAACCCACCCTGTTTCATAAGTCTCTCAAGCCACCCTGTTTCATAAGTCTCTCAACCCACCCTGTTTCATAAGTCTCTCAAGCCACTCTGTTTCATAAGTCTCTCAAGCCACCCTGTTTCATAAGTCTCTCAAGCCACCCTGTTTCATAAGTCTCTCAAGCCACCCTGTTTCATAAGTCAATCAAGCCACCTGTTTCATAAGTCTCTCAAGCCACCCTGTTTCATAAGTCTCTCAAGCCCCCTGTTTCATAAATCTCTCTAGCCACACTGTTTCATAAGTCTCTCAAGCCAACCTGTTTCATAAGTCTCTCAAGTCACCCTGTTTCATAAGTCTCTCAAGCCACCCTGTTTCATAAGTCTCTCAAGCCACACTGTTTCATACAGCTACCTGCTGGTGTGGATTGTCAAATAAGCTTGATGGGCCTCATGCCCACCAATGCTTCCATGGCACCAGAGACACAACATATACACAGCACTTAATAAGCTTGATGGGCCTCATGCCCACCAATGCTTTCATGGCACCAGAGACACAACATATACACAGCAGTTAATAAGCTTGAGGGGCCTCATGCCCACCAGTGCTTTCATGGCACCAGAGACACAACATATACACTGCAGGTTATAAGCTTGATGGGCCTCATGCCCACCAATGCTTTCATGGCACCAGAGACACAACATATACACTGCAGTTAATAAGCTTGATAGGCCTCATGCCCACCAATGCTTTCATGGCACCAGAGACACGACATATACTCTGTAGTTAATAAGCTTGATAGGCCTCATGCCCTCGTATGCATTCATGGCACCAGAGACACAACATCTACACTGCAGTTAATAAGCTTGATGGGCCCCGGGTCCCCGAGTCCCGCGGTTTCCACGAAAACCTCCCCTCCCTGAGTCACCTTGTCTCAACCAACATCGAAATGTGGCTGTTCAATCGCTATGTGTATGGAGTGGTCTGGGAGGTGAACGCGAGTGTAATGGGTCGTCGCTTAAAGTGGTTGGAAGCGCTTGGGCAGAGCTAGGAGCTGAGTCGGTTACTGTTTGTGGAAGATGCGGCAATGGTGTCGGATTCGGAGGGAAGCTGTGTAGGTTAGAGCCGGAACTTGGTAGAGTGTGTGAGGGAGGAAGTTTCAAATTGACGTTGGTGAAAGTAAAGTAATGAGATGATCAAGGAATGTCGATGCGAGTAGAATTAGCGTCCTCTTAGAAGGCGAGTTATTGAGAAAGATCAGTAATTTATACACTTGGGCTCCTATGTCGAGAAGACTGAATTAGTGGAAACTTAGGTGAAGTCGCGAGTGAAGGAAGGGTGTAAAATGTTGGGTGCTCGGATGGCGAGAAGCAGGCGTTAGGAAGAAGAGACATGAGAGTGGAGGTAGCGAGAGAGCGAGCAATGAATATTCGTGAGGGGAAAATGGTTGTGAATGGACGAATTCTTGAAGCTGTCATGATGTGCCTTCCTGCCCTTGGTATCTCGTTCAGAAACGGGATGGTCGGGTGTTGCGCCCTGCTGCTGCCACTGGCCTTGGACCGCACTCCTGACCCAGAGGTTGTGTTGCGGGGTCTTTCGGCCGGACCCTTTAGCGCCAGAGGGTTAAGTTGTGTGACTGTGAGTGTGTGAGAGGAGTGTGAGATGCACCTTGCCATCTGCTACCCCCCTTCCTGGGGGTTTCGGCCCTGGACTGTATCTATATCAGCATACAATCTCCATGCAGGGATATCGGAAACAAAAGGCAAAAAATACCCATTTGCTGGCGACTATAAATTAGGTTAGGTTAAATTAGAATAAGGCAACAAAACGATTACGAGTGCTCAGGTCGAGTTGTTTCCTTTGAAAGAAGGGAAGGAAGAGTGGGGGATGGTCAACAAGGCTCTAGGAATTCACGCACACACTCAGAAAAATAAGGTTGTAAGCATAGAAAGAAGTGAAATCACAACTACCATACTAGTTACTACCCTACGACTACCCGAGGCATTTCAGCCCCGGAGAAGAAAGGGTCGAGTATCAGGACGACAATTCAGGATCGGAGCGAACAAGATGTGAAGTGAAGAATGCTGGTTTCAGGCGGTCTCATCTCACACGCCCATACGCTCAGCGGACTCAGTTTTCCTCGAGCGCATGCCTGTCGGCTTGCCCCAAAGGTTGGGTCAGACGGACCCCTGCTAGGTATCGAGTCTACTTCTAAGGAGCATATGGGTATTTAAACTTTGACATGTATGTGCACATTTGGGAGGAGCACCACACCCAGTTGCCTGGGTAGTGGTCCTCCCTCATGTGCTCAGAAGATTAAGTCATCTGTACGCATGTGATTCCTTGAAGGCTGTCGCACTTCAAGGTGAGATGTCGGAGTGACATCTCCTTGGAAATGAGTTGCTCGTGGCATCTCCTGAGTTTAGTAAAAAGAAACACGAGTATTTTACATCTAAAAAATTGGTATTATTGCATGTTTCCGTCCAATGATGGCACGAATATTTACGTTTTGAAATTATGTTGAATCGAGTTTAGTCAGCAGATTCTAAAAGCATTTTAAATTTTGAAAACAGTTATTGCACGATTTCAATAAAGAAAAGGCAAGAACTAATATTAATATTTTTAGATTAGCTCGAACATCGAGTTAGTCTAAAGTATCCAAAATATATTTACATTTTTGATAAACAGCTATCGCAAAGTTTTAGTCCAAAAAAGGCAAAACCATTATTTAAATTTTGAAAAATTCTGGAACATCTGTGGAGAAAAGGTTAGCACATATACGTCTCTCCGCTCCCTGCTGCACTATGTCCCGCCCAAATCTGTGCTACAAGAGAGAGAGAGAGAGGAGACTGTTAGTTCATTCACACTATTTGAAGGAATAACTTTCAAGATGGGATACCGGAGGGCATCTGCAATATATGTCATTATAAATTTCAGGGTGAATATAAGGAATGTTTCATATGATATAAGGAATATTTCAAGGTGAGATGTCAGAAGGACATCTCTATGAAATGTTGTTCTACTAGGAAACCGGCATTGCGTTTAGTCAGAACAAAACAAAAGTATTTTAAAATTTGAACAACAGTTATTGCAAGATTTTAAGCCAGAAAAGGCAAGAACCAATAATTAAATTTTGGGATTGGAACAAATATCAAGTTTATGCAAAAGCATCACAAGTATTTTCAAATTTTTGAAAAAACAGTTATCGCAAATTTAGTCCAAAAGAGGCATGGAACCGGTATTTACATTTTTGAAAAAAAGGTTAGCACATATACGTCTCTCAACCCGCTGCTGCACTAAGTCTCGCCCAAATCTGTGCTACACGATAGAGAAAACGGTTTGTTCATTCACACTGTATAAAAGAATAACTTCCAAGGTCAGACGCCGGAGGGCATCTGGAATATATGTCATTCCATTTTCCAGGGTGAGCTAGCAGAGAGGTATCTCCTTAGATATAAGGAATATTTCAATTTGAGATGTCAGAAGGGCATCTCTAGGAAATGTTGTTCCACAACGAAACCGACGTTGCCACCCAAGGGAAGCAGTTCTCTGGTAATATCTGTCTTTTTCTTTTTTCTTCTTCCTTCCTGACACGAAGAGAAGAAGAGAAGAAAAGAGAGAGTAAGATTATGTCGACAATAGCCCCAGATAGGAAGGAATTCACTGATTCAACATATAGATGTTATCCCCATTTCTCTTCTTTCTTTTCTCTCCCTGCAGGGAAGGAAGAAGAGCAAGAAGAGAAGAGCATATCGGCATGGTCCCTCAGTGGGAAGTTACTCATTGCCTAAACAATGGATGACATCTGTCGAATCTACGTCGTACCATAGAGTTGAGAAAAGCTCTCCTCCTGGTGCGGGTTCGATTTTCGGATATCATGGGGTGTGGGGGTGATTCGCCGTTGCGGCTCATCGGCAAAGCCGCTGAGTCACCGACAGACTTCACCCGCACTAGTTCGCAGTTTCACCCGCACTAGTTTGCAGTTTCTTCTTTCCTCTCCCACAGTGAGGGTTGTAAAGTTAAAAGAAAAATACCATCGTGTCGGCAAGATTCCTTCGTAGAAAGATACTCGTTTCCTCAGCAATGGATTATACGCATTAAATCTGTGCCATATCACAGAGTTGAGCAAAGCTCTCCTCTTGATGCGGGTTCGGTTTTCGTATATCATGGGGTGTGGTGGTGAATGCCGTCACCGTACTACATAAGAAAAAAAAAAGAAATATATGGTATCCCTCGAAGTCTTCACTGCCGCATCGAGTTGAGCAAGCTCTTCTCATAGGCGGTGCCGATACTTGTGATACCGTAGTCCCTCTTCTGCTTATGACACTTTGGGGACAGCAGATGGCCTCCAGGCTAGCGGGATGGGTGATTGCGAGTACCGTTATGGGTTCACACCCAGTACCGGTAGCCCTGACGTGGGTTTAGGGGTGGATGCGAGTCGCCGAAACACTTCTCACTCGGTATATCATGGTAGAAACAATCATACCGAGATGCAGTATCATCAGTCTGCCTATAATTGCAATGTAATATCAGTCTATCTGTATTTGCAATGCATTATTATTATCAGTCTGTCTGTACTTGCGATGTTAATACTAGAAATGTTCAGTTTCGATTTGGAGATTTTCAGTCGCCTGAGTCGAGTTGGTTAGCGATAATAATCATTACATTGTCACTTATAGTGAAATTATGAGTAATAATCAACTATTACAATTTGGGACGGTCGTGTCGTTCTCACGTTAAACGATTCACGTTGCCCAGTGCTTGTCAAGCGCATTTTTGAACGAATTCACGGTTTCAGAGCCAACTACCGCGGCTGGTAAGTTGTTCCAAACCTGCGAGATTTCGATCGGGAAAAAGTGTTGCCCTAAAGTCGTAGCGAATCGGTTTTCCCCAAGTTTCGCCCCGTTGTTTCGGGCACGAATGTTGTGGTCTCTGTCGAAGAGGCCGACAGGGTTTACGTTGTTCAATCCTTCAGGTATTTGAAAGTTTCAATGAGCTGGCCCCTCAGCCTTCGCTGCTCAAGGGTGGTGAGGCCAAGCTCTTTAAGCCTATTCTCGTAGCTGTGGTAGCGTAGCTGCAGGATGAGCTTAGTTGCATGATGCTGGATTCGTTCAAGTTTGGCTATGTCCCCCCTCATGTGTGGAGACCAGAATTGGACTGCTTGCTCGAGGTGGGGACGGACGAGGGACGTGTACAACGGCAATACAATGTCCTTCGTTTTGCAGAGGGAGTTACGGGAAATGTAATCAAGGTTACGGTTAGCTATCTTGTAACTTCCTTCGACCTGCGCGTTCTATTTCATATCTATCGAGATAAGGACAACCAAGTCTCTCTGCTGGTCAACAGTTGCAAGATCGCTTTCTGCCACCGCGTGGTTGAAGTTATCGTTGCGACACCCCATGTGCATAATTGTACATTTTGCAACATTTAAATGCATCTGCCTCGCTTCCTACCATTGGACGAGTTTTTTTGAGATCTTGTTGAATCTCAACTCTGCCTCCCTCCCTCCATGCTGCATGGCAGAGCTTCGAGTCGTCGGCAAATTTCGGTACTTTGGACAGAAGCCCCGTATTCATGTCATTTACATAGGTGACCCAGGACACTGCCTCGGGGCACCCCAGAAGTAACAGGGGCCTGCTCGGACAAAGCCTGGCCGATGCTGACTCTTTGTTTGCGTCGTGTTAGCCAGGCGCGCAGCCAGCAAAGTACGTTGCAGCCAATGCAGTGCTCAGAGATTTTGTGTAAGTCTTCTGTGCGGCAACCTTGTCGAAGACTTTTTGGAAGTCTAGGTAGATGACTTCCACTGCCTCGCGGCGGTCGTACACGTTAATCACCTCATTGAAAAAGTCCAGCAGATTCGTCAGACAACTCCTTTTACGGCGGAAGCCGTGTTGAGTGTCATGAATGAGTCCGTTGTCTTCCAGATGATCGACGAGATGATTTCGTATCAATCGCTCGATGGTTTTGCACACGATCGACGTCAAGCTGATCGGTCGATAGTTGCTGGGCAATTGTCGATCTCATTTCTTGAAGATTGCCGTGACGTTGGCAACTCATCAATCTTCGGGGACTTTGCCACTCGTTATCGATATGTTGAAGATGTTACAGAAAATGATATTCAGACGGTGCGTGTCTTGGTCTTCGACATCTTCGTCATTGGAGGGTTTCGACCTGACGGCAGGGGACCAGGATCTTGACCATCCCTAGAATTGCCTTCTTGTGAGCCCAGTAACGCATCTACCGTGCCCGTAGCTTCTTCCTCATGGAACGACTGATCGGTCATCGCTCCCGTCCGGGAATCTGCTGCGGGCACGGGGCTCTCTATGTAGGGCTCCCTGCGGCTAAAACTGGATCGTTTAAAGCACGCTGGACCTCTAACATTTGGGCATAGTATTTCTTAGCGCTTAGATGGAGCAGTCGGCCAAATCGGGCATTTCCTACATCATTCAGGTGTAGGCCGTCTCTTAGGAACAGATCGGGTCTCTTCCGAGAGTCATCAAACAAGTTGATAAAGGATCGGACTTGCAAATGGTCTCGAGGGCTCAATTTGAATAGATTAAATTTCCATACAGCTCGTCATCATCATTCATTCGCGGTAAGATGGATGTGATGCCCACTTGATTCTTTATTGCCTTGAGGTAAGAAATCAGCTGCCTATACTTGGCTGGCAGATCTTCCGACCTTGTCCTTTTAAGATCATTGGTGCCTATGTATAGGCTCGCGAAGTCGAGTTCTGCATTGCTCTCCCTCGCAACAACTAACATGGAATTCACATCCTGTATATAATGTATTGCTGTTAAGATGAATGTATTATATGTTACACCATTGCATTACCTTCCATTGAAAATGTGTCGTAGATGCAGTTTTCCTCTCGCGGCGGGAGTCCCTCCGCACGCCCACTGCAGTTTCCCTCTGACGGCGGGGATCCCTCCGCACGTCAACTTGCCAGCAAGCAGCGCGGAACTCCATATTCATGTTCCTGGGCTTGGCAAGGATTTGGCGCCTCCAATCAGCGCCAACTGCGGCAACAAGGAGTGGAGGTTAAGCCAATCCGCATCTTGGAAGCGGCACAGGGATCTGGGAAGGCTAAGTCCTGGATTAAAAGGAAGTCGTAATTTAGCATTGTATCACACTTTTGTTTGCAACAAAATATTAATTACTGACAAGTTTAGGCACAGATTAGTACCAGCTTGTTATTAGTGGAAGGGAACAAACTGTAATTATCAATAACTTGTAACGTAAAACAACATACCTCGCACCTCTAGTGCTGCCATCTGTTGTTCACTCTGAATGGCAGGACCGCTCTAGCCGAGTCTGCCGCTTCACTCTCGCGCCTAACGCCATCCTTTAAGGTAATAATTTACACGTCAACAGTGCGAAGTCGCTGATCAGATTTAAAGTGTTTTAAATATTTTTAGTAATCCTAAGTTTTGACTTCAACAACTCTAAGTACAAAGTTTTCCTCTCTCTTTCTATTCCAAGGCTCATCCACGGTGGAAAGCCCTGTCCACCCTCTCCTGTCGAGCCTTGACAACCACCACGACGGAGAGTTACCCAACTATTATGACAGGAGACCTAAATTGACATTGTCCTAGTATTAGGTATTTTCTCATGGCGATAATCTTCTCGCCCCTATAAATTAGGTCGAGACTATCAATTATTAATGTTCGGTTAAAAATCGATCTGTTCACTCCCTGTTTTCCTCTCTTGACTATCATGTCTATGGACAAACAGTACATTGCATTTGTTTCTTGATAGAGTAAAAATCTAACCTTTCAACTCCTCATCATTATCCCCTCCCCCCGGTCAAGCGTTGTATAAACTTGAGGCTGTTGCCAGCAAACTCTGCGCAGCACCATAACCAAGTTTATACCTACATGGCAGATGAGTGTCTCCTGGCTGGAAACTACAACCTCTGCAAGGGCACCTCTGATCTTCTCAATCGTGGCACCGGGCTTGCAAATAACCCGCCTCTTTGCCCTACACCGATGAGAAAATTCAACCGCCTGGTGTCGGACGATAGAGTCACGTAAGACAAGTGTCTCAATTTTGCTGTCCAGGTCCGTGAACCTCTCAAAAGTGTTCTGCGTTGGCATCACAAACGCGGGCCGGTTCACGAAGGTGAACCGGTTCTGGACCTGGGGAGTGTTTGAGTATTCAAAGAATTTTACAGCTTTGGTTTCGTTATTAAAGATAATGAAAGTGTCGTCTAGGTACCTTCTATAGCAATGGGGCTTACAGTCTATCGGGCATTCACTGATCATTTGATCAGTGAATGCCCTATAGAGTGTAAACCCCATTTCTATAGAAGGTACCCAGACGACACTTTCATTATCTTTAATAACGAAACCGAAGCTGTAAAATTCTTTGAATACTCAAACACTCAGCACAATCGTATTAAATTTACGTACGAGCCATAAAACAAAGGGAAACTTTCATTTCTGGATGTAACTGTTCAAAAGTTGGATAATAAATTTACCACCTCGGTTTTTCGGAAGAAAACTTTTTCTGGCCAGGGTAGCTATTATTTTAGCAGTATTTATTCTCCTTACAAATGTAGTACTATTCGAACATTGCTTGACAGAGCTTACGCGCTGTCGTCCTCCTTTCATTTATTCCATGTCGAAGTTGACTTTTTGAATAATTTTTTCACAAAATAACCTTTATCCTGTTAAATTATTCAATTCAATTCTTAAAAGATACCTAGCAGACAAATATAATACCTGCAGTAATCCCATTGGACCCTCTAAGAATAGAATATATTTCAAATTACCTGTAATAGGTTATCAAACTAAAAAGATGAAGTCTGAGGATATCAAACTTTTGAATGAGTTTTACCCCCAAATTTCGCCCTACCCGTTTTTTAGGAATACCTTCAAAATTAGTTCGTTTTTCCGGAAAACAGAGAGGCCCTCTGCGTCAATGAGATCATCGGTTGGGTATAAATACACGTGTGATTGCTGCCAGCAAACGTACATTGGAAGTACTATACTTCAGATGTTCATCCGATGTTCTCGTAATAAGGGCATCTCTCTCCGAACAGATAGACCGCTGACAAAACTTGAAAAATCTTCAATCAGAAAGCACGCTCTTAGTGATAATCATCCTCTTAAACTTGCCAATTTCTAGGTTTTAGACTCTGCTAACAACCCTCATTCCTTGCGCATACTTGAATCAATTTACATTGAAAAATTACTGCCCTCAATAAATGATTACCAAACAGCTGTCAATTTAAATATAGTAATGTAGTGGGTTATCGAGGCGGTAGGTAGGGTTAGTTGCTCATTAATTGTGTCTCGGCCTTGTCATTGTTAATAATAATGCATATACCTATTTTTTTATTAGAAAAATACTGATAAAAATACATTTTTTACACATTTTTTCTTCTGTATTAACTGATGTTGGTGCTTTACCTCCAACGCTGTTTGTACTGTTTCTTTCGCAGTTTTTTAAACTCACTGATGATGGATTACGGATAATCCGAAACGTCTGATTTTATTAAAAATATGATTTTCATACTTAGTTTGTTATTCCTTTTTATTCTAC
>SDVV010042448.1:0-10341 GCA_016164225.1 Gammarus roeselii | reverse complement strand
AAATTTCCAATTATCTTGTTTACGTAGAAATCAGTCTATTTAGTGTACCCATCGATTATGACTCTTTGAAATATTTCTTTCCTGTGTGCATATGTTAATAAGTCTTTCTAACTATGCAGTTAGTTTCAATTTGGTGCCATCGTACGCCAAACGATGTGTGAGTAATATAATAGACAACCTCACGTCGGACATTTTCTGCTCTCAAGCTAAGTAAATGACAGCTGAAACAGTAAATAGTCATGATAAAGTAAACGTCGGTGATCAAATTTCCTCTGCTTATTTTTCTTGAAATTAATGGTCTAATGTAATGCTTGCATCTGTCTCCACATATTAAAAAGTGGAGAGTAGAGGATGTCCTCCAACATGTCCATCGGTTGGTCCTTACTCTTCAACCCTAGTTTTAAGTTAATATTGAATTCACCCAGGTAGCAAATGTTGTCTTCAGAACAGCTCACGCTGACGAAGACATGTTACGTATCATCTGTGTATTCTGATATTTCTGTTATTCGGTCAACATGTCATTATACCTAAATAAATTTTAAATCCTTAAATCCTTTAAATATATCAGAGGAAGATTGCTGAGAAGTGACCTAGCAGAGCATTTTAGAGTTCGTTGTTTTGACACAGTGGGCTTTGATTTTGTCATATTCTAGTTATTAAATCTTAGTAAGATTTAAAAATTCTTTCAGATTGAACGGATACCGTAGTTTTATTATCAGACTTTTTTTGTATGCCTGTTATGCTGTTATGTTAGTATACGATCTGTTAGTTAGTATACTATGGCATGATACGCCGTTTATAATAGTTAATCAATGTCGGTTAGGGTAGAGTAGAGTATCTTATTTACCCATTTTATAGTTGTTGTTGTATGTTTTGATTAGTTATCAAAGAAATATATATGTATTAGGTATACATTCGCATAATTTCATAGAATGTTGCGTATTAAATACACTCAATTTGGATGTAATGACCCCTCGACATTGGATTTGGGTTCGGTTCCATGTCGTCTTGGAGAACTAATCTACCGGATTTGTGTAGAGTGTTAGGGTTAAAATTCTTCAATAATTGAATGTACATCCATCTTAATTATGTCACCCGCTCGCATGTCTTTACTAGATGCTTACTCCCGCATGTCTTACTTTTATAAATGTCAGTGATCCTTTTGCAGTTTATACACTTTGAAGAAATTGATTTATTCAGGAATTGTTATGAGATTGCATTCCAATTAATGTACTGCCACCGGCCAACGTCTGATTGATTTTGAAGACGATAAATTCATGACCCAAATGATGAAGACACCTAAAAGAGGTAGCAACATTCTTGATCTCCTATTTAGTGCAAGCGGCTCTCATGTCACGAACGTCGAAGTAGGCGAACCACTCGGAATTAGTGACCACAACTGTATCCTTTTTTTGATAGAGCTCGAGCTGAAAACATCGACAAACTGCAAACAAGTCCCTAAGTTCAGATTAGCTAATTCCGATGGCTTAAGAGAGTCAATGGTGTCAGCAAATACAACCCTCGAACAAGATGTCAATCAATCGCTTGACTACTTCTTGACTGCGCTTAAAAATATCGAACATGAGCATATCCCGCGCAAAAACAGGCGAACAACAGCCTATCAGCCCAAATACTGGAAAGGAGAATTGCAGCACCTGCATTCACGAAAGAAAACAAAGCATTCGATAAAGCAGAGACATCCACATGACGAAGTAGCCAAAAATGAATACAAAATTAGCAGACAAGATATAAAGAGGGTCCTGGTTTAGTTTTACCAATGCCGAAACTAATCCAAAACAATTTTTCAGTTATATTTCGAGCAAAAAAAGGCAAAATCTGTAATAGGTTCTTTAGAACGATGTTGGTGAGCTGGAAACGGACTACATCAAAATGAGTGTTCTACTTAATAAATACTTTTGCTCTGTATTTACGTTAGAGAATCAGGATACTCCTAATCGTGAGGATATCGTAGTGGCAAAACGAATGGAAGCACTCACCACAATGAACTTTTCCATCGCCGAAGTTATTAAATATATAGATAAATTGCCGAAAATTGATCAAACATTTTCACCCGATCTCTCTCAAATGGCACCTGCCCCTCTAAATGGCATGAGGCCAATTTTACCCCAATTTTTAAAATAGGGGACAAAAGTGTCCGGCAACGACCGTCCAATTAGTCTCACCTCAGTCATTGGCAAGTTGATGGAAAGTTTGATAACGGATAAAATTACAGAATTCTTAGAATCAAACAAATTGATTGGCGACTCCCAGCATGGCTTTAGACACAACCGTTCCTGTCTTACAAATCTGCTACTCTTTTTCAGAAATATAATCGAAATCCACGACACAAAATCTCCAATCGATATAATATACCTTGCTTTCAAAAGGCCTTTGATAAAGTCCCCCACAAGCGCCTAATTAGTAAATTGCACAGCATCGGTATTTGATGCGATTAACAGCTGGATAAAATGCTGGCTTACGGATAGACGGCAGCGAGTTGTACTCAACGGAGCTTTCTCCCCCTGGGGTAATGTTACAAGCGGCGTGCCTCAAGGATCCTTTTTAGGGACAGTTCTCTTTATGATTTTCATTACCGATCTCGATAGCAACATACTCTCAAACATTAGCAAGTTGGCAGACGATACCAAGATCAGAAAGAAGTACAAACTGAACTTGAGTGTCAGCAGATCCAACTAGACTTGAACAAAATTGTTGATTGGTCAGAAAAGTGGCAAATGAAATTTAATGTAGTCAAATGCAAAGTTATGCATATAGGTCTTCATAGCCCCAAACATGAATAATCAATGTCTGGAAAGAAACGCATTCCAGTCACCGAAGAGAGAGATTTAGGTGTCATCATTAGTAACGACTTAAAAAGCAGCAAGCAATGTAACGATGCTGCCAAGAAAAGCAACAAAATGCTAGGTATGATATCCCGCACTATCTCGTACAAAAACCAACACAGTATGTTCAAATTATTTAATGCATTTGTTAGATCGCATCTCGAGTATGTCGCTCAATTTTGGTCTCCATTCATTAGAAAAGACGTTATTAAACTTGAGAAGGTTCAACGTAGAGCTATTAAACTCCTCCCCTCGCTGCGAAATAAATTGTAAACGACTTCGTGAACTCAACCTTCATTTGCTAGAGAAACGTCGAGTCAGAGGCGACATGGTAGCATTGTGGAAGAATATGAAGGGTAAGGAAAATGTGGACCGAGCGAGCCTTTTCACTCTAGATACAAACGGAGTGGCTAGAAGCAATGGATACAAAATCGTTGGAAAACGTTTCCTCACTCGACATTACGCGCAATTTCTTTACGTATAGAGTTGTCGAAAATGGAAAAAACTTCCAGCGGAGGTTGTAAAGAGCAATACAATCGAAACGTTTAAGTCGCGGCTCGATAAGCTCTTCATAAATCGCCGATAAATAGCTAAGCCGTTCCCTTTCCTGTCGTTATAAAATCAACGGAAATGGCACACGAAGCTCTCATAGACGTTCTATTTCATAACTACCCCTCTTGCAATCAAAAGGCAACCTATTTTTGGCTAGTAGGCCTCTTAGACGTTCTACTCCAGAACTAACCCTCTTGCTATCAAAAAGCAACCTAGCTGGGGCCAATAGGTCTGAAGTTGTCTTCCTATACTTGTAAACACTTGTAAGCCACGTCTCCAGTCAAGAGTGGGAACACACGAGGGAGCTACGCTCACTCTATATGTAAATAACTTACTGTTCTCTCTGGGTGTAGATGCCTGTACCTGGGGTCGGTTCACTGAAGGTAGACCTATGGATCCCAATATTTCTTGGTTGATTCAGTGAGTTTACTTCCCAAGTTAATAAAGTGCAACCATAAGTAAGTGCCACTGTAATTTTACTTAATGCGTATCTCATTTGAACGAGGACAATTTTTTAGCTGAAAACTCTCGCTGGCGTTTATTTTAATATAATTTATTTTAACACTTGCTTCTTTAAGCCACAAGTGCTTTGGTACTTACTTCATGAATTATATACATCTCACACGTATTATTCTCCAGTCTATTCATTTTCTAACGCCTATTTTTTGCCAGTCATAGACATATCAGAAGGGAAACGCACAAAAATTAATACCACTATTTAAAAATAATTGGGATTTCTTGTACATTTATTTCCATTCATGTGCCTATTTTACATTTTTGTTTGTATTACGAGAGCTACAAACAGAACGACTTAATCAATGCCTTTTATTTGTAACTTTGTGAATTAGGCACAGCTATTTCTTAAGGGGTGATGGTGACCTGTCACGATCCATTTGCTGTCATGCAGGATTCCTCGAATAGACAATCAATCAACGCAAGAGATCGGCTAAATAGAGAGCAACAAAATAAATATAATTGGAATAACAGGGGAGAACATGAACACGGGTTCACTTATAATAATATGTTTATAAAGGAGTATAGGATAGGAGAGACCGGTAGAGTATATGGTCACTATAAAGATCCTGATCGTACACATCACTGTTACGTAAGTACCTCTAATCACACTAGTAAACAACACAGCTCTGTCTTCTTCTCACGCCAAGGCCAGCGTGGCTGACATGCCCTGGCTACTGAGATCAAGTTGTCAGTATTCGTCCTCTCTGTCTTGAAAATTGAGATTTTCTTGTTACCTCATGAAACTAATTCCCGCTGCTTTTATTTTTTTAAAATTTTACTAAATAATAGAGCACACAGTAAATGTCTAACTCATTGAACATATGTACATGACACATCCAATCTATTATTTAAAAAATACCCGTGACAGTCGTTTATGATCAATACAACAATAATTAATTTCATGGACATTTTTATATCTTAAGATATTTGTCCCGCTTTGGATGTGTTCTCGCAATCAACGGATCTGTTGACAGGACATCGTTCTCTAGACGAACATCTGGGATGGCTTATATTTCCTGTTGGTGACTATATTTGGGCTTGATCAAGCATACTCTTTCTTGCTTCAGCAGCACATCCATCTCGTTCGTTCACTTACTCATTGCCACTTGCCTTCGCACAGTGCATTCTTTCTTGCATGATCGTCTCTTTCCGCAAACTCTTTTTTAAACATTCCTAGATATATTTATTTCCTTTGTGTTTTTCTTCCCGAGTTTGTCGTTCATTTGTAACAGCTGTTCAATATATCTTGTCCAGATGCCATCAAGGCTAGATACATGTACCTCATAAAAATAAACGCTCATTTCACCGGAGACAGTCTCTCCAAGCCACTTTGAACATTCTCTCAAATCTAAAGCATGCACAAGGTGTCCTACTTGAACAGTTTTATTAAAACATCTTCCAGGTGCTTATTTCAACTCATGCGCTCTTTTTCAATGTAATAAACTCTACTATTTAATGCACGGCAAAGCAATCCCCGTCTCTGAAGGGGATGACGGGCAATAATAAATATCTCAACCTCTCTTATATCCTACCCTTTTCTATAATCTCGACGCTTCATTCAGCTTGTCCGTTGGACTCGTTGGAACTGGGTTGATATGCGGGTGAACAAACTTGCTCTATCTTTTTCTGTGCCGAGAAATCTTAAAATACTTTTGATGTGAAAGAGCTGCTATTGTCTTAGACGATATATTGCGGAAGGCCATTGCGAGAAAACATTGTGTCTAACGCTTCTATTGTAACCTCGGGACTGACATTTTTGATTACTTCTGCCTTGATGTATCATGCTACTGCGCATACGACCCCTAGGATAACCTCATTTAGGAAGAAATAATTATTGATGTGTAATCTTGACTCAGCCATTCACTCTTTGAAGTTTTTATTGACAGTAAGGCATTCGCTGCGCACGCACTGCAAGCGTTAATTAGAGCGTTCCTTTCCTCGCCTATCTTTGGGATTCAGAGTAATGAACGTGCCCGGGTATACCGGGTTGAATTACGTGCACAGTTCCAATAACTGGCAGCGGTCACATTTAGGGATTACTACTGTGGTTCCCGACATGATGCAGATATTGAACAATGGCAGATGTTCCTTCGTGCGCTGAAAGGGTTTTATGGCCTCATGAACCGTTATGGCGAACGCATGCAAAGCGTAGGGCTTAACTTGGGTTCGGCTCGGTCTCTTCTCTTATTTCTGTGAATGACACTTTGTTTGACTTCGAACTCGATCTCGTCATTTGTTTCAGGTAGATGTAATCGTGAAAAATAATCCCGTATGTAGTTGGATTTGCAAGGTATGTGAGTAATTGAATCATTGTATGATTAGCTGCAAATGATTGGCAGAGCGTTTCGCGCCACAAAGGTTTGCGCTGTGGTTTGTGATCGACTTGAATTTGAAACTTAATGTCCAGTAAGTATTTCCTGAACCTTTCTATCTCAAACATTACAGTAGCCTCTTCGTCCATGTATAGCGTTTTCGAAGTGAAAAATGGACAAGCATGAAAACCTCATTGTGTTTATGGAGTAGGTCCTCAGCTATCCCTCTATTGTTTGCGTTTGTCACAATGGCAGTTTTGAGATTTGAGGCAAACAATTTAAGTATTCATGCTGATAATGTTTACTCGTCTCAGATATGTGGGGTGATCTTTACTCAGGAGAAATTTCGCATTTTCTTGAGTATGGCGTGACATGGCGAAAATGCACCACTGAATTGGGTGTAAATCGTTTGCAATATATACACAATCCTAATATTTGAGGGCAAGGGGCGTCTAACATGCTCGGACGTTTTGGGAATTTGGTTGCGCTTCTTGTTGGATAGCACGTGCATCAAATATTCTAGACTCTTCGTAAATAATTGGCATTTAGCATTGCTTATGATAACACCGGTGCCTTCTAATGCTGTGAATACCTTTTCCAACTCATCTAGATATTCATCATGTGTCATGGTAACCACTAATACATCATCATGTAGCATATTGCTACATGATGGAAGACTAAAAAATTGGGCTGTCTGATCATATGCCAAAATGTAATTAATTATATTGAAATAAATCCCTTTGCCGCATTGATGACCGAGTATTGTTTAGATTCCTCACCTAGCGAAGTTGCAAGTGTCTGTGTTGCAAATCAATGCGCGAGAACACTGCGGCGTCTCCAATGTACCCTAACACGAGTCAAATGTTGGCCTCGAGTACGATAATATGTTTGTGCTTTAATTGTTCTTCAATGATAACTTTCCGCATTTATTTTTCAAGGTTGCTAGGAAACTGCCACAACGGAAGAAACCTATTCATAGTGGTCTAATCTTTTAATTATTACGACACTTTATAAATTTACAAGCTCTTCTTTCACACAACATCTTTATCGAAACGGTACACTTCATAGTCTACAAAATATTAGCTCACAGTCATCGTCCACCTTTATCTTAACCTTGTGTACCATATCTTCTGTAATTAAGAGGCAAGAATTAGTTAAATTTGATGAATTGCCCCTATTTTGTAACCTGTTTAATTGAGGTTGATTGATTGGGCATATTTACATTGGGATGAAACTTTTTTCCGAAATTCTTCCAATCTGCGGTGGGATGTTGTTGTTTACCACATATTATGTTTTGCGGCGTTTTCAATCTTCACATTTAGTGTCGTATCAGTCATTCATTTAACGGAATTATTACCGTAATCTTTAGCCTTCTGGTACGGTTTACGCTCTTCTTCACAACAGATTTTCCGTACTATCCCTTCTGTCAGTATAGACTATACAGTTCAAGCTCCCATTCACTTTACACCGTACCGTGATTGACTAGCGACTCATTTTAACAATAGCTCCCATTGATTGTATCTTTCTAAAATAAGTTGTAGTAGTATTTCTCCTGCTCCACGCTTCTCCCTGCGTTTCGTAGAGCCTGCAGACCAATAACGCACGGCTTAGTGGCTCTCATTATCCACTTGGGTGACATTTCCACCCAGGTGACACGTCCGATTCCACTGGCGTTTCAATTCAATCTCTGCGTTAGGTACCTTGATGTCCGTCCCTTGCATCTGAATGTGTTGTTCCTCTTAACATAACGGCACTGGGCCTGTTGGTTGACGCTAGGCCGGTAGCTTCTTGTGTCTTCGACGTCATTCAGCCAGTTGAATCGGTTCTTATGGACACGTGTGATTGACCCTTTGGGAGTGCGACAGGGTGCCGTACCTGTGTCATCGTGATCTAATTTTCTCGACTATTCCTCAGGCGGCGGGGCTTGTTCGATTTTGCCTGGATTTGTCCTGTTGCGCTAGTTCGTATATGTATTTGATTTGCATGCCTCACTCAGGACACCCAATTTTTTGCATTCATTACGCTTTATTTTTCGTGCAGAGCAATCTTGCGCGAGGTGTTCCCTTTATGGGCGTGCACCTGATGCAGACGTATAGTTCCCATGTAGTGTACTTGCGATGCCAGGTCGTTTTTCTCAAATGGCATACAGTAGCTCTACGTGATAAAATATATTCTTGTTGACCGTAATTGTTGTTTCGAATTTACTTTCTATCTAAATATTCTGGAATGACGACTTCCACGTCCGTCGATATTTGCTACAGCTGCTTTGCTCGTTGTGCTCTGTTTTTGAGCGTCTACCCTCGCAATAGGTGATGGACCGTAGCTACTCGATGAACCTGATCCCAAAGCTATTCTTGTACTAGCATTGATTTCCTAAATCGTTGAGTGCCCGGGAATAACTTTTGATCCACTCCCCATTCCTTTGCTTCCTCCTAATAAATGATGCCGATGCACCGACAGCTGATTTATGGATCGCTTTAATGTTCGTGTTTTTTTGTTTGCTTCTGTATAGGTTTCTCCGGCTTCACCTGTTGAATCTATGTTGTTACACTACGAGGTACGCATAACTCGCATAGTGACGTTATTTCTGGTTCGTCTACACACGCTGTTTTCAAGTCTGTGTAGTTTTGTAATGCAAATCGGTACAGGACGTCTTCGATGTCTTCCGAAGAGAGATGGAAGATCCTCTGCTCATGGATACTGTCTTTTGTCATTTTATCCCATAACTGTACTATTTAGAATAGGGGTATTTTTCTTCAACACTGAATTCTTCATCTCGTTGCCAATATTATAATTTGAACAAAGGCGGATGAGTTAAACACATCACAATTACATACAACAAAGGCGGATGAGTTAAACACAACACAATTACATACATTAAAGGTGGAGGAGTTATATACAGCACAATTACATACATTAAAGGCGGAGGAGTTAAACACACCACAATAACATACATTGAAGGCGGAGGAGTTAAACACAGCACAATAACATACATTTTTCGTATTAAACTAGTAAAGTAAAGTGCTGTAGAGTTTATTTTTTTTTACCCTATGGACAATGCAAATAAGGACGTGTATTGGTTCCATGTGGTAACATGTTCACAACAGAAGTTCCATCGGAGACAAACGAGCACTCGAACGATCATTAGCTACGCGGACCAATGTTAGGTGTAGGAACAGGACATGCATGTTCACATGTATATGCCCAACATGTCAGTGTCGAGTTCGACGTTTTCATTTATTATATAAGAATGGAAGTAATAGAATCTGTATCGGCCTTACACTCTAGGCTCAACCTGCCCGGTATATTTCCTTTGTACAAAGAAGCTACGTTAGCCACGGATGCACGTTCAAAGGAGAACATCTGGCGGCAGATTGTTTTGCAATTAAAATGAAATGTTACAGATACAGGAAAATGTATCACTTGGCCATGACATGCAAATAAAGACCTATACGAATGCACGCTTAAGGACATTTCACATTGACGAGAACGAGCATCTCACGCAGGATTACTCACAGTGTAACATATGCGGATAGCAGGATTACTCACAGTGTAACATATGCGGCACTGCGGGATTACTCACAGTGTGGCATATGCAGATTGCAGGATTACTCACAGCGTAACATATGCGGCATTGCAGGATTACTCACAGTGTAACATATGCGGCATTGCAGGATTACTCACTGTGTAACATATGCGGCATTGCAGGATTACTCACAGTGTAACATATTCGGATTGCAGGATTACTCACAGTGTAACATATTCGGATTGCATGATTACTCACAGTATAACATATGCGGCATTGCAGGATTACTCACAGTGTAACATATGCGGCATTGCAGGATTACTCACAGTGTAACATATTCGGATTGCAGGATTACTCACAGTGTAACATACGCGGATTGCAGGATTACTCACAGTGTAACATATGCGGCATTACAGGATTGCTCACAGTGTAACAAATGCGGATTGCAGGATTACTCACAGTGTAACATATGCGGATTGCAGGATTACTCCCAGTGCAACATATGCGGCATTGCAGGATTACTCCCAGTGCAACATATGCGGCATTGCAGGATTACTCCCAGTGCAACATATGCGGCATTGCAGGATTACTC
>SDVV010042447.1:0-10341 GCA_016164225.1 Gammarus roeselii | reverse complement strand
CGCCCTGCCTATTATGACACGCAGGGGTTGCGGTAGCACGATTCTAAGCACCAGCTACGGAGCTCCTCTTTTAGTCACCTTTACAACACGCAGGGGTTATGGTAGCAGAACTCTAACACCCCCGCTACAGAGTGCCACCCCCATAGCGGGGTGTCATATAAATGCAACGAATCACAATTTAAAAGAGCAAAATAACAATTGCTGTTTTCATTCAGTCTAGGCAGTAATGGTGAATTGTAATTTTCAAAGGCTGCTATCATTTAACTAAAATTTTCTTTCTCTCTGCCCTCTGAAAGCTTTTCTCTTTCACGTGTTTCCAACTGGAGAAACTCTGGGAGTACACTCAGAAGATGGGCCTATGGAGTATTAAGAGGCGTGCCTCCTCCTGCTTGACGAACTTGAGTACTATAGTGATAGCAAAGTGCTTGGTGGTGAGTGGCTCCAGCACTGCGTACAACTTAGACTCGCCGGTCACCCTGGCAATGGTAGCGTGGTCTGCTGCAGCGGTGAACAGCATCTTAAGCAGCCGTCCGTCGCTTTGCAGCCGCTGTTAGATCTTCATGGGAACCTGGCGACCCTCGACGGTATGGTACGAAGCGGAGCTGGCGGGCGCCGTGTAAGAGAGCAGTTAAGTTTAAAAAGTTGAATGTTTTCGAGATGAAAGGTTTCGGGGACATGACTGGAGTGACTCAAGAGAGATGGGATCAATAATGATGATAGTCGAATTAGAACGGGACGGCAAGGAAGTTAGAGGACAGAGTAGATTCATGTGTTCCGAGATGGTTCAGGCACATGGTGAGGATAGCTGATGGGAGATCGGTAAAAAGGGTGATAAAAGCGGAGGTGAGCCGATGTAGGCCATGAGGTAGAACAAAAATTAGGTCGATGAATGGCGTGAAGTAGGGGTTAGGAAGAGACTGAAGTGTGGAAGTAACAAGAGAGCGTGCAATGGACAGACGTGAGTGGAGAATGGTCGTGAATGGACGCTCACTGACAAACGGAATAGTATTGAGTGGGGGGAAGGTCCAGCTACTATGACGTAGCAGGGGTAACCACGTTACGCTGTTGAGCCCTGCTGCTGACAGAGACTTTAGACTTCATTCCTAACCCAGAGTGTTTTTTATTTGGGGCCTCCAGGCCAGACTCTTTAGCGCCCAAAGCAAAGAATACTTGTGTACGAGTGTATTAGAGGATTGTGAAGTGCGCCTTGCCATCAGCCACCCTCATTCATGAGGATTTGGCCTCGTCTTTATCTGTATCTAAATACTATATTGCTACCCAGGAGCACTAACCAGCTGGCGCTGCACCCTCTCGTTGTGCAGCTTGTGCTGCCTCATGCTGGGTTTGACTTCAACTTGCAGGTCAGGGTGGACTTTCTTATACTGGAAACGGTGACGGCGACCTTTCATGTGCATCTCCTTGGCATTAGGGTCGTAGAAGCAACATTTGCACAGCTTGCAGTGGAAACTGATTATCTTACCTGCAACAGAGGAGACATCAAGAATGTTTCCTTTTAGCTCGAGCAATGCTTTGCTTCCCGTACTGCTTTCGGAATTGGTTTGCCTATGCATTAGTTTGAATCTTAGCATATCTTCCACAAAACAATACAAACATACTAAGGGCTCTTGACAAATAGAGCTACAGTCACATTGATAAGACCGCTAAATCCCACACTAGATAAATTGAAAACTCAAGAATCGTCTGATCCATAAACAGATGGAAAAGTATTCGTAACAGGGCAGTTGAAGAAAAATATTTCATAAGCTCTCCATTAGGGATTTAGAGGTGAAACTACTAATTGGAACATGCATGACAAGTAAGATCTCCACAATGGCGGGTTTTAGCTACAGTTGCTGTTATAATATTAAACAAGAAAAGCACGTTTCCATCAATCATTTGAGTTGTAGCCGGATGCATAACATGCCGTCTCCTTTTAATCATATACACCAAATACAGGCTGGTTTATAGTCCTTTAATACTGCAGACTATGTTCATTTACGTACAGTAGACGAGCGAATTACCACTTTGTCGATGAATTTCATTATTTTTAGTATTTCATTACTCATTGTAAATACTATCAACATCCGTTTAGAATATTTCTTGCAAATGTTGGTTAACCTCCTTGCATGTCAGCTGCGACGAAACTGATTCCTAATGTGGTTGCTACTCAACTGACCCTCCGATAGTTGCCTCGATAACCGCTAGGTGGGCACGTGTCGTAGACGAACGTGACGTATGCTTATGTAAGTTGCGGTAGCGCGGCGGAAGAGAGCAGTTGTAGTCATGGAATCATAGAGTGAGCTGGTTTTCTGGCTGTTCCTTCACGAACGAATCATCATTTGAACATCAGTTGTTGTCGAGCCATTATCGTATGAGGTTGTCTGCAAGTTGTTCCGTTGCGATCGAATTTATTATTAAAGCAGTGTTTGTCCAGGCGTAGTCGTGAACGGATGCACCGGCTGTTCCGTACGATTTCATGGTATGCGATTTATTGAGGGTTGTAAGTGATGCCAGTGGCATCACTTCTGGTTGCGGATTCGGAGGAGAAGCTATGTAGGCTAGTGTCTGAGTTTGGTAGAGTGTGTGAGAGGAGGAAGCTTCGAGTGAACGTGGGTAGGAGTGAAGTAATGAGATGCTCGAGGACTGTCGATGCGAGCAAAATTAGTGTCACCCTAAATGGAGAGCTCTTGGAGGAAGTTCAGTGTTCTAAGTATCTGGCCTCCCATGTGGAGAAAACTGAGCTAGTGGAAACTGAAGTGAAGGCGCGAGTGAAAGAGGGATGTAAAGTGTTGGGTACACTAAAGAGTGTAATGAGCTGTAGGGCGTTGGGGATGGAAGCAAAGAGAGGGTTGTATGAGGGTGTTGTTGTCCCAACTGTACTCTACGGAGCTGAGGCTTGGGGGGTGAGAGAAGAAGGTTGAATGTTTTCGAGATGGGAGTGTTTGAGGAGCATGGCTGGAGTAACGCTGAGAGACCGGATCACCAAGGACGTGGTTCGAATCAGAACAGGGATGGTGAAGAAGTTGGAGAACAGAGTGGATTCACGTGTACTAAGATGGTTCGGGCACATGAAGGATGGATGAAGGGAGATTGGTGAAAAGGGTGATGAATGCGGAGGCGAGTGGTCGCAGGCCTAGAGGTAGACCGAAGTTTGGGTGGATGGATGGTCTGAAGCAGGCGTTGGGAAGAAGAGACATGAATGTGGAGGTGGCGAGAGAGCGTGCAATGAACAGGCGTTAGTGGAGGATGGTTGATTTTGATGCTGCTCTGATGTGCTTTCCCGCCCTTGGCATCCCGCTGTCGGGATGGTCGTGGGTGGGGGGGGCCCGGCCATCATGACGCGGCGGAGGTAAACCAGTGAAACGGTCGGGCCCTGCTGCTGACGACGGATTCTCGGACTGCATTCGTGACCCAGAGTGTAGTTGAAGGGCTACCGGCCGGACCCTTTAGCACTAAAGGGCTAAGTTGTGTGAGTGTGAGCGTATGAGGGTGTGAGGTGCGCCTTGCCGTCGGCCACCCCCCTTTCTGGGGGATGCGGCCTAGTGTCTGTACCTGCATCTGTAAGTGATATTCTTAGCCAGTACCTTTATGTTGTTCGTTAGTTATATTATTACCACACCAGAAACAATGAGGTTACTAATTGTTTTGGGACCCATCTATTGATTATTGCAAATAAGCTTACGACGTCGGCAGTGGTGACCCGGGTATTGTCCTGAGAGGTTGTCAGTTGACTTATCCTTAGCAAGCTAAGTAAACATTGAGAGTCGTAGGAAATCAATATTGCTTTATCGGCTGCATTGCCTATTTGATTGCGGTAGTAATATATTCCGGGAGTACGGATGGTTACAAGAAACGAATTACTCATTGTTCTCCAAGCTATTTGGCGAGTTCTCTATATTTTCGGGACCGATTTTTGTACGCATGTTCTCATGAATACCCTGCAGTCATACACCTTGTAATTATCAATCCAATTTAATTGAGTGCTTTGTTAATTAATTGCTTTAGTTTGTTTATTCATTGCCGGTGTTAAATCAATATATTAAATGAACTACAATGAACTATATATTGTCATGTGGCCATTACGGTGTCGTCCTTCGTAGTTGTCTGAGCGGCGGGTCGAAACTTGGTAGTGGATCGTTTGATAGTACCTGGAGGTCACTACATTTTTTGATGAAATACCAACTACTTCACCTAGGTTTATTTTCTGGATGCGACGTTTGGCAATAGTACATTTTCATATACTGGACCTCCTTCCTTGAAGTCAAGAGATAGGGCGATTTCTTCGCATGGGGAGTTGCTTGTTGAGTGAGACTATACTTCAAGTGCTGTCACTGCGAGTTATTGAACGCCAGTTCGTAGACGGACGTTAGGCAATTTATTTACATCGCCGGCCGGACTTCGGAGCTTCAGTATTTATTTACGATACGGATTCCGTACGTCCATGGACTTTTCGTGAATAACTATTAGAGTTTGGATCACCAACGACGTGGTTCGAATCAGAATAGGGATGGTGAAGAAGTTGGAGGACAGAGTGGAATCGCGTATGCTGAGATGGTTCGGGCACATGGAGAGGATGGATGAAGGGAGATTGGTGAAAAGGGTGATGAATGCGGAGGCGAGTGGTCGCAGGCCTAGAGGTAGACCGAAGTTTGGGTGGATGGATGGTGTGAAGCAGGCGTTGGGAAGGAGAGACATGAATGTGGAGGTGGTGAGAGAGCGTGCAATGAACAACAGGCGTGAGTGGAGAATGATTGTGAATGGTTGATTTTGACGCTGCTCTGATGTGCTTTCCCGCCCCTGGCATCCCGCTGTCGGGATGGTCGTGGGTGGGGGGGCGCCCGGCCATTATGACGCGGCGGGGGTAAACCAGTGAAAACTGTCGGGCCCTGCTGCTGACGACGGATCCTCGGACTGTACTCGTGACCCTGAGTGTATGTTGAGGGGGTACCGGCCGGATCCTTTAGCACAAAAGGGCTAAGTTGTGTGAGTGTGAGCGTATGAGATGCGCCTTGCCGTCGGCCACCCCCCTTTCTGGGGGATGCGGCCTAGTGTCTGTATCTGTATAATTATTACCTACGTGATGCGATTCAACTGTTCATCGCCACCATATTACTTAGGCCTCTCAATGAGAAATTGAATTTCATTAAGTCGTCAGCGTCTAGGGACTTAGCTGTTGATCGACTCGGAACTTCATTAGCTTCTATTTCGGAACGGACGAACATAGGCAGAATATCCCGAGCTGAACAACAACATCTCTTGTTGGACCTACCAAACTCTGTGGAGGGAGAACTTCAAAATGGTGGATCACCTACTACCGAAATTCTGCGTGCCTGTGCTGCTCGAGATAGCCAGTCGTGACAAACTTGTGTATCCGAGTAGTTTGCGTCGTTTAGATTTAGTTTAGGTAAACCCCCTCCTATTACAGAGTAAACTGTATTGTCACCTTGGGAATCTCCTTCTGTGGCCTTGATCTCTTCAATATACTCATTGCCGACAAGCTCAACTTCTTTTTCATTGAGCACAAGCAGGTTGTCTTTTGGGTCGGACGTTGTTGCAGCCGCCACCCCGGCCTCCTTCTTAGTTGACGTGGACGAGTTGGTGACTACAGAGCCGGCTGTAGTTTTGGTGTCTTCGCTAGTGCCGGCGCTGCTGTTGCTTGCGGCTCCGGTACTGCTTTTGGCACCCATAACAACAGGCACGTCTGAAGGGATTGGTTTCCCAAGCTTCTGGTGCAGCTTAACAACCTGTCAAATAATTCAACAAGATAAAATAATTCCTTAATAACAGTACAACTATTAAACCATTGATAACCATGTTTACATAAGTTGCAAATTTTCATGAGTGACCTTCTGTGACACTACAAAATAAGACTAGATCAGTAACGAGGTAAACTAGAGGGCAGTCTATGTCTCAAGCGCGTCAAACAGCAAAGTGTCAGAGAAGTAACTTTTGAGGGGACGAGGCCGTTTGGTTCAAGCATTCTCTAAGGGAAAGCAAGAAGTGATCTGAACGTGTAGTGCTCTAGAACTCCAAGTATTTACACAACATGATAGGGTCAACTTGGGTATTATTTGGCCCTTCATGTTAATGTATTGTCCTGGCATCCTCAATAGATGCTGCTAGAGCTGAAAAGCAGCAGGCTTCCCTAGAGCCAAAACAATCTGCCTTGTGTAGGACATGTTGTGAACCAAATCCAAAGGAGCAATTATATATCTACAATCCACTTAGTAGCTTGTGGGGACAAAATAATATAAGCAAGTCTCAGGACATTTCCAATTGCCTGAAGTAGACTCAGCCACAATGAGAGACGCTTTGGGATAGTCTACCCTAGTCTAAAAGCTCATTTTTATCCAAACTGGTTCAAGCAACATAAGCCGGAGCAGCATAGTCATCAGCCCCAGCGGAAGTGACGTCACACAAGTTAACCTACATTCTGGTGCTCAGCCCCGGTGCAAGTGACTGTCACAACAGTTGACTCACCTTCTGGTGCTTAGCCCCCCTAATGTGATCCGCATAGGCGTCAGCTCCAGTGCAAGTGACGTCGCAGAGTGGGCACAAAGGGGTGGGCCCAGCCTTCGCCGATGCTTCCTTCTTCTTGTGTTTTTGTCCTATAAGGTGCTCCCTAAATGTCTGACGGCGTTCACAGGTGATCTTGCAGACGGCACAGTAGTGCAGCCGTTCTGGAGGCTTTTTCCGACCCATATTGGAGATGCAAAAACGGCCGTTCTTCTTTGGAATCAGCGTTTTGCCAGGAGCCTTGACACTGCTAGAATTAGCAGGCTGGACAGACTGCTGCACATATAAGCCAGTACCTGCAGACGAATTGCTGAGTAAAAATAAGGAATCATTGAAATAACAATATATGAAAACAAAATGCAAATGCAAGACAGCTAAATAAGCTAAATTTAGTTTCATAATACTGGATGCATTAACTGATCTAATGATATTCTATTACTCATTTGAAACAACTCACCTACAAACATTTCTCTTTGATAAAAAAATTCCACTAATAATTAACCTCTTTTTTTTTCAATGACAATATAAGAAACCTTAGGAGGTTGTTGTAAAATGGAGTCATCCAAACCGACCCACCTTTATTTGCTGCAGTTGAGGATTGAGCTGTGTAGGATGTTGTGTTATAAGCTGTCTGAGAGGCTGAAGAGACTGAGTATCCAGTGGCATAGCTGGTCTTGGGAGTAGTTGCAGTGGAGCTGCCCTGGCGCAATGTGCCACCTGATTGCATGTACATGTCGTTGAACATATGAGAACCAGCTGGTTGATTGTAGTGGTAAGAATTACCAAAAAAATAATGAGTCAAGTCAGGAAGTATAGCCCACACTTGATTGTATTCATTCAGGGACATTATTGACTGGTAGATGCAGGGTGAGAAGAGTCATCTCCAAACGCAGATAAAATTATTGCAACAAGTGGCTGCATTCAAGACTAAAAAATATCAAGATCACACATTCTTTAATTTACTGTGCAGAGCCAATGCGTGAAAAAACAATTATTATTCTGACATATAAGCTTAAAATAACCTTTAATTTCAGTGAATTAGGGAGACACACCCCGCTGGCATTGAATCTAGTAACACCAGTTTGGATCCCGGCAATTTTGGTCTACTAGGGATCAGTTTCTTTTGGCTTATTTGGATGTTATGGACTAAGTGGATGATGACTTTGCTATGGATGTTGTGCTGCTCAACTATTCTAAGGCATTTGATGTTGTTTCTCATGATGTGTTGATTCACAAGCTGAGGGAGGTGGGAGTTATTCCGGTTTTGCTTGGCTGAATTAATTCGTTTTTGGCTGGTCGTTCTATGAGGGTCGATGTTGATGGGTGTTGTAGTGGGTCGAGGGAGGTAGTTAGTGGTGTTCCTCAGAGGTCGGTACTGGGCCCTGTGCTTTTTCTGATCTATGTGAACCACATCACAAATGGAGTACTGTACTCTTTCAAATCACTTGCTGATGACTATAAGCTGTACCTTCAATACAAGAGGGTAAAGGAGTCTGCAGTTGCTGGTGTGTCTTGCCTGCAGTCAGATCTGAATAGAGTCAGCAAGGTTGCTGCATCTTAGAACCTCAGGCTGAACTCTGAGAAGTGTGTCGTGTTAAGGTTTGCTCGTGGGTTTGCCAAATGGTCTGGCGATGATTTGCTGGCTCTGTGCTACTCGAGCTGTATTCAATTGAAGTTTATTCAGTCCCACAGAGACCTAGGTGTGGTGGTGGATGTAAAACTGAAATTCCACCATCATTTCAGAGAGGTAGTGGGAAGGGATTGAGGATTGGCCAATAACCTGCTGAGATCCACTGTTTGCCGCAGTCCTCACTTCATGGTGTCCCTCTTTGTGATGCACATCAGGCCTGTCATGCATTATTGTTCGTCAGTGTGGAATGTGGATTTTCTTGGGGATTTGAGGTTGCTTGAGTCAGTGCAGAGGAGATGGAGAACGAATGTGGATGGACTGGTTGATTTGGAGAACTTTTCCAGGCTGAAGCAACTTGGCTTATTTTCTATAAGAGGAAAGATTCTCAGAGCAGACCTTATCAAGTACTGGAGGAATATCCGTGGGTTGGATGGCGGCGCCGACATTAGAAATATTTTCAGAGGGCCCCTGATGTGAGAACACGAGGCCATCCCCAGAAGCTTATGGTGCCGGCTTGCAATACTGAGATCAAGAGAAGGTTCTGGGGCTCGATGTGTTCCTAGTTTTGTGGTGGAATCAGATTCCCTGGCTACATTCAAGGGGTTGCTGGCGGAGTTTCCTGGGTGATGTTTTGCTCAAGTTTATTCAACTTTGGGGGGGGTTCTTCTGTGGCATGTTGGTGTCTTGGCTTTGGGTTTGCCTGTGGGATGCTCCATCTCCTTGTAGGTAGCTCTTGCATTTTTCTTTGTGCGTGCCCGTTGGGTGGTCCGGTGTTTCTGTGTCTTGGGTGTTTTTGTGGTGTTGGGGTTGTGGTGTTTGTGTCTGTGTGGGATGCATTTTTGCCTTCTTCTGTTTTCTGTTCTGTGTGGTGCACAGTAATGTATGTATGTATGTATGTATGTATGTATGTATGTATGTGTAGCCCTGATTTTTTTTCAACTCAATGTTGTTGTGGTTGGTTGTGGTATGTGTATCTCACCTTTGCAGCCCCCACAGTCCCGCCAACAGAGCACGCAGGTATGGGAGGCAGTACACCTCAGCGCGCCAGCAATCAAAAAGAACAGCACGGCACAAGCACTGCAGCAGGACGCTGGTCGGAATGTGCTCAATTGGTCTAAAGAAAACAAAACAACGAAGACAGTCAACAACTGCACACAACTGTCAGCAACACAAACAAAGCCACAAGATCACATCAAATTGGGTCTAGCAAAACTCATACAACACTGCCCCCAATTCCCCCGCCAGGGCCCTCCTGAAGCCGCGAAGTGAATCACACTGCCCCACGTCAGCGGGCAGCCGGTTCCAAGTCAGCAAACAGCAAGAAAAAAAACTGCGTTTATAGTCGGTCTGACAGCAAGGAACCACCAGCTTGAGAGAATGCCTACATATGCCAACCTCCGGAGCCCTCTCAAAGAGAGCAGACAAAAATGAATCAACAATACAATGAAAAATCTTCAAACACTTCACAAGATCTGAAAACAACAACCTCCCCCTCATGGGAAACAACTGCATTGCATTGAGCTGCTGACCAAAGTCCACTCCACCCAGTCCATCAATCTCCCTGGTCCACCTCCTCTGCACAGACTCCAACAATCCCTAATCCCCCAAATATCCCACATTCCACACAAAAAAGCAGTAGTCCAAGATGGGTCTTCTATGCGTAATAAACAAGAGACCATGAAAACAGAACTCCTATTGACAGTACAGCAGAGCAGACTGGTCGCCAGAGTGGAAGCCTTTCTTTCAACACTCCTCCCGTGGAGATGGAACTGCTGCCTTGAGTCAACAAGCACTTCCAAGTCCCTGAAGGAATCAACAAGCTCATGTACCACACCATTCAATTTATAAGCAATTCTATCATCCATCTGCTCCAATTCAAGACGGCCTCTGTAGAAACGCATAAAAACACTCGTCAATGTTCAATGAGACATTCTATGACAACGACAGACTGCACCAAATTCAGACCTCTCTGCAAGGAAGACACACTCAGGCAAACTGCCTGTACATTGCAGGGAAAACTCAAATAAAGTTTGAAGTCGTCAGCAAAGGCCTTTTGCTTACAAGCCACACCTGCTGCAACATGATTGACATACAGCAGAAACAAGAGAGGACCCAGCACAGAACCCTGTGGCACACCACTTGTCACCTCCCGGAAGTCACTGACAACTCCCTCCACAGAAGCACACACACATATA